>JAZAYU010000065.1:740960-898460 GCA_038501625.1 Corbicula japonica | reverse complement strand
ATAACCATTGATCCTAACCAAACATGGAAAGTGTACAAAGTGTTAAAGACCCGAGGCAAGGACACAATAAACACTACTTTGTGCAGTGGAAACACTATCCTAAAAAGTTTAACAGTTGAATTAACGCTGGTGACTTTCAATAATGCGTTCAACATGAACCTTCATGAATTGTAACACTTGTTTGATTAGTTGTCTTATATAAAACTATATAGTTGATATTGGGTATACGTAAATGTAAACTATTGTATATATATGTAAATAAAGTATGTATAAAACTCTCGTTTTAAACTATCACTAAACTACCTGCCTCAACACATCAAAGGTCTGATTAACACCGAATTACAATAGACCGAGTACTGAATGCCAGTAAATATTACTTTTCGCTCCACGACTTTATTCAATAAAGGGCAATACACATAACGGCCCATTTAAGATGTTTAAATACCACCTGTAAGGATAATGACCCCCGGTTTCACTGGTTATCATAAAAACGAAATCCGATACGGTTATAGTATTGTTTAATCTTAATTTAGTATAATCACGGTTAGCACAAGATTTAATTGTGGTGAACTAATCAAATACTATAATTATAATACAAGAACTGTTTAATTGGTTTAAAGATGGTGAAGGTTGTTTTCGTTATCTATCTTCGATCTAACACGCTTCACGCACACGAGGTAACTGACACCGGAGTATCCTCGATGTTCTTTTCAATGGGTTATAATAACACGAATAAAGATACGGTTACGATAAATGTCCATTTAAGATGTTTAAATACCGCCTGTAAACACGAGGATAATGACCCTGGAGTTTTATTCACTGGGCACACTTACGGTTATCATAAAACGAAATCCGATACGGTTATAGTATTGTTTAATCTTAATTTAACATAATCACGGTTTGCACAAGACGAATAAAGATACGGTTACGATAATTGCGTGGGTGCGTTATGACATTCTGAGTGAGTCACCTTCGGAATAAAGGTGAATGTAACCTAAAACCATAACTGAATGACTCAATAATTAAACTAGGGTGCGACCGATGATACTCATAGGGTGATTGACCGCTAGGGCGGTGCATGACTCATAGGGTGGTGCTGCGTGTAGCTCCAGGGCTCCAGGCAGATGACTCATAGGGTGGTGCTGATGACATCATGTTACGATACCACCCCTATTGTTCGTGCTCTGTCATATGATACCCTCCCCATTGTCCGTGCGCAGTCACACGCGTAGCTCCAGGGCTCCAGTCACATAGACATAAATAGATACAGCTATAAATAGACAGATTTTACCTGCACCACCGAAAAGTCCCTGCACCGGGCATGATGACGTCATTTATATAGAATATAGAAGGGGTCATCGAGTACATTGTGGTCTGAAGAGATGGCCTTAACTACTATTATAATACAAATCGGAGTGCGTAATATTTGAAGAATGATTTCCTTTCATAAATATGTCACAAAGGGTGGCTTAATAGTGATTACATCATTTGTCAATCGACCGGTTTTAATCACCGGTGACTTCTGTGGTGTGTTAAGGGTTGCACGCAATGTCCTCTCACGGCTCTAAGTTTGAGCCCAATAGAGGTAAAACAAAACTTGTAAGTGATAAAGTATGCATTTGCTGGACGGTTGGTTTGGTGTCAAGTACCTGTGCTTCTTGCATATAGAAGAACTATCCGCCTTTATGTTTCTTCTGTACGTATGTTTGGCCAAAATTTCATGCAGTTTCGAAAAAAGTGTGTGTTTTTTTTAAATATATCTAGTTTCAACTTGCTGCTCAATTATTTATGTTATTCAAAGCAATGGGGATTAATTCTGCATTATTTTCAACTTGAAAACAAGAAATAAAACAAACTGACACAATAAAAAAATTCGCCCTCTCGCATTCTATTTTTTCCAGGGAAGTGTTCGAGAAACAGAAGATTATTTTTTTGGCCTTAACGGCATAACTTTATAAATGTTTTTGTTGATTTTTTGTATCATGTAGTGGATAGAATCCGCTTTATGTTCAGTGTATTTTTATGTAAATGCATTTAACAGATTAAGAATCATATATGCATCTAGTCCGGTTTATTTTTTTTATCATTCCTCGTATCCCATCACATATCCGATCCTGTCGAAAATTAAATACTTTTAAAAGGAGTTTCCCTTCACGATTAACTTACAGTCAAACCTGTCTACCCAAAAGCGGCCTTTACAGACAGGTGGTCTTTGTTCATAGGTAAATTTGGTCTTTGTTTTTCACAAGTTTGACTCTACTAAACAATAACTATGTGTGCTGAAATCATTTAGATGTTTTTGTTTTAAGTTTTTTACTACTTTATGTGGCAATTCCTGATACATGTATGCATATTTCACCTTTATTTTTTATAATTGTGTCTGTCTGTAACTTGTGATTTACATGTTTGTGTGCGTTAATGCGTGCTTTTTTCTATATGCTGTTTTTATTCCTTAACTTGATATGTTTATATTTGCACATTTTTTTCATTGTTATTATGTTATAAAAGGCCTTAATGAAAATAAGACATTAATTTAAGTTAATGTTCATACATTGAGATTAGTTAACGATTAGTAACATGTGTAACAACCAAGTAACGCGTGCAACGCTCGGCGAACGTTAGTAAAACGTTCCCGATCGTTCCTAAACGTTCTTCAGCGTTTAAAATTAAAAAATTTAAAATGGTCTTAGTGAACATTTTTGTGCATGTTCAAAACTTTTTTATCGGACCAGCGTTCTCCGACGATTCACGGCGATTACCGGCGATCATCGACATCTAAACTGTCGTCAACTAAAATACTGAATGAACAGTGGCAGGAAGAAATTAAGTGACTTTTCTTAATACATCTAGAAACATACCAACATATTTAATTATCACGGATAATTTCTTTATTTTCTTAACAGAGTAAGATGGTTAGTTTACCACAAATTCTGGTAAAAAGTGATGGGATTCCAACAAATCAAATGATGTTAGTACTTTCATCCCAGAACGTACCATTCACGGTCGGATGCAAGGGTTGGTGTCGTTTGGCGCAGTCTTACATAATAATAATTTCAAACTTTCTGACCAAAATCCTTATGTAAATTAAATATTGCTGTCCAAAAAGGGGGTTCAAGCAATCCAACAGAACTCCTGGAACCGCCCCTGCCAATCGACTACAAGAGTAATGATAATGATGACGTAATTTTCTTATCTTCATATCAAGGCCGGTACTGACTTAACATTACTAAGCAACATTTGCTTGATAATATAATTCATGTCACCTATTAACTGAATTAAATTTCTCGTTAATATTTTTGTGGTGTCTTATTTGAAACTGATATTCTTAGAAACCCATGTTCTCTTTTCCTCTCTACTTTCTTGCTGCGTGTGGATGCTGTGTTTTCTGAGGTGGCAAATAAAAAGTAAAGTCTAACTAACATTAGTATTAAAGAGTTTAATTCCAAAATGGAAGATTCAGCGAGAGTAGAGTGTCAATGTCCAGCGCAGGATTCTTACACCAGAACCGTTGTGTAGTTCCTGGATAGGGTTAGAATATTATACTGCATTTTATTTCTGTAACATGGACAGTTGTGTGGTTCTTAGATATCGCTTGAATATTATAATGCATTTTATTCTGCAACATCAACGTTGTCGTTTATTTTTTGTTTTCATATTAGACAAACTATCGTCGTTTTAGTAACTATGTCGCCGTTATATCAGATTTCCTTAAATTGGTTCATTTAACAGCTGTGTGGAAACTTTTGTAACGCCATTCGCAATATTTACGAATTTCATATGGATAAATCAGTTGTTTTCTGATAGAGATGTATATATACAGGTCATTTTAAAGATAAGAATCAGTGTGCTCTTTATTTCAGTTGAAAATGATACTCAAAATGATCTTCGTGTTTTATAGTGTTTCGTTATTAATTTCCTTCTGCCATGGAGACGATATTTACGTTAACATAATGGAAAGACTCACAGCATTAGAGCAAAAAGGTCTGTGTTCATTAATTAACTCTTTCTTCTATAGACACACCTTTTTGCGTGGACAAACAGTGTAGATCCGTTCCGTCTGATCAGGATCTGCAGTGTTCGCTTTTTGATTTATAAGGTTGTTTCTGACCAAAATGCGATCAATGCAGATCCTGATCAAACGGCACGGCTGATCTGGATCTACACTGTTCGCACATGCGTAAAAGTTCGTATTTATGGAGGAAAGGGTTAAAAAATTTTCACTGAAGCACAACCACAAAATTTAATAGAATTGCTGTGATGTAGCAAAACTATATACACGAGAAAATGGATACTAGTACGTATAATCATTTTAATTGGCATTGAGACATTGTGCTGCAAATTATGGTTTCGAGATATTCTTTTTAATTGTATTATCAGTGCCAAAGATCATAAAACTAAATTTGGAGACCAGTCTCAAATCTCAAGCATCTGCCAATCAGATGCTTGAGATTTGAGACATGTCTCCACTTAGTTTTATGACCTTGGGCCCACTTGATGACACTGCGTGTGTTATGACGCTTATCGCCATCACGAATAATTTGATGGACCCATTATGGTAAAATAATAATCAATTTGTTTCAGACTTAGAGCTGTCAACGCAACTCCGGGCCAAAGATGCAACTATCGAAAGACTATCTACAAAAGTTAAGGACCTCAAAGCCAGAGTTGTTCACCTGGAATCTGCTATACAAAGCCGTAAAGAACCTAGTGAAGAAGACTTGCTTGTTGAACAATCAGAAGATCCTTTGTCCTCAAGCAGAGCTGACATACATTCCAGATTTGACGATAGTTTAAATGTGGACATCTCCAGTGGTAAACATGTACTAAATGTCAGAAAGAATAAGCTGATGGCACTGCAAGGTAGTAAACTAATCTACTAGGAGAATGCTGTTTAAGTTACTAGCTCCTTTTTCATTCGTCATACATTACATATTCCCTATAACGTTATTACAGTGAGCAATCATTTTTCCTGTAGAGCAGTCACGTGACTGGACAGGGGAGGTAACCAAATAAATTCATCGAATTATTGGAAAGGCGTATATTTGAGTTAAAAAAATAACACATTTAAGAGAACCTTTATAGTTAATTACAACTAATCGTGTACACAAATCAAAGTACTGAAAGTACAGAAAACCAGCGAAGCGATTTTTGCTTATTGAGAATAACCAGTGCCATGATTCTCATACATGTATCCATTTACGAAAAAGCAAAAGAACTTGGTTCACTCGCAAAGACCTTCATCTTGTCTAAATGATAGTGGAAATAAGGGTTTCCATGTATTATCTGGATGAAGGCTTCTGTTAACCCTTTACTCTATAGATAGACCTTCATAGCTTTTAGATCTAGTATATATTGAGTAAAGGGTTTTAAGCAAGAAATTATAATAGAGAAATCTGTGTACTGACATCCCAAAGACAGAATGAACACGAAAAATGATATAAAAATTGAGACCCCATCGATGGGAAAGATTATGCAGTTATTTGAAATAAGAAATATATAATTGTTTCCTTCATTGTGAATAACATGTAAAGGAAATCATAGAATTAAGAATCCTACATATTAAGATAAAACAACCGAGAGTCATAACATTGCCGAAAGCATTGGAATTTAATGCTAGATAGCACACATGTAAAATTGAAGACAATTTCAGAGGAAAATGAATTACTATAGCTTATACCAAAAATTTCCCCCGTATTAAGTTGTATATAATAACGGACTCGATGGTTTTTTTCATGTAGCATATTATTAGAAAAAGGTGCCACATTTAAGACATTGGTAAACATATCATTGAGTTTTGGTTGTTAAGGAGCTGGGATAAATGTCCATTAGCTTACAATCCGTTCATATAACATCAGTTTCAGCAGACATATGTGTCGTTTTTAATTTTAGGCTTCATCATGGTTTGTCCTCTATATTCACACGTACTTTTACTGTTATTTGGCTTTCTTTAAAACGCGGGAAATTGTGACGTCACTGACATTTGCATATTCAATGTGTCACTGCGCCTATGATTTCATGTACTCCGAACAAAAAAAGTAGTCATCTCTAGCTTAATCGAAAACGTAAATCGAGTAAACATCTTAACCTTTTGAAAAAAATGTAAATTATGCATTATTCCTGAAACTAATCATAGTCCGTTCCTTGGTCCACTGATGGCCTTATTGTCGACGTGTCTCCTGCCACGTACGTGATACCTGGACACGTACCGCACTTGCTCGTAGCATGTTTCGAATACATAGATCTGTAAATCTTACATGTCCTTATTTCTGTACGAGTAATATCCGGTATACTAGTTTTAATATGTAAAATTTTACACATCTCAATAGTTTACTGTTTACCGATCAAGCTTATATGTGGAAATCCAATATATAAACATATTCAGCAATGATGATTGCTTCATGTTCAGTGATTTACAACGCTCATGAACGCCTACTATCAAATAATAAACAAATGTTTGCAATATGTCTTTAAAATTTCAAGTAAAAGCATTTGCGCATTGATTTCATAGAGTGGACAATTGAAGAAAAATATGCTAAGATGGAAATTTATCATTATCGTTATTGTAAATGATAAAAATAAAAAATAAAAAAATATTTCGTGAAACAAACAGTTTAGCCGCGGAACAAACGTCCAATATTGAAATGGCTTTAAAATGACAAAATAAAGAAAATGTTTTCACTGTTATTTTGAGCTTCGAGTTAGCAGAAAAGATACATAAATATTTCAGATTTAATATTTGGCTATTGTAATATCCTATCATCGGGAATATCGTTTATATCTCTACCTAAAGGTAACATATCTGTGGCTTGCTAAAGAATCCCTGGCGGCTACAACTCCCAGATAAAATTGGTTTACTGTTGTCGATTGTGTTCTGAATTAGGGACAGCGCAGTGAAGCAGTCAAGTATTCTTTTAGCGATAGTAACGTGGCAAGAGCCAACTTTAACACGTAACAGGAAACTTGGGGACTACTTTACTTACTCTGATTACTCTGAAATGCGTTAATCGCCGGTTGCCAGTGCCTCGTTTTGGTGTGATACCGATTTCAGAATTGTGATTAGTAAAACCAGCTTTGCTGGTTAAAATACAAAACTTACTATTTACGATTTGCATCCATCAGCATGTGGTGGACCTATAAAACAACACGCAGTTGTGCATTACGATTAATTAGTTATATTTGATTGGAAGAGCACGATTAAACTGTACATTAAACCCTATAATTAAAAGCAGTCTTAAGAGAGGAAGAGTTACAATACCTTTCAATAACTGTATTTCAGGACAGCCCCACAGAATCATTCGTCAATCAGAAGTCGTAGCTTTCCATGCAGTAAATGACAAGAACGAAATACCAAACATTGGTTTGAACCAGAATATCGTATTTGAAACAGTTCTGCTGAATCTTGCAAACGGATACCACCAGCAACACGGAGTGTTCATTGCACCGACAAGAGGACTTTATATTTTCTCCGCTTCAATTCTTTCGTTCAACAACAACAAAGTGTTTGATGCAAACATTGTCAAGAACGGCGTGGTTCTGGCCAGGATATACGGATACGGAGCCGCTCCTTACCATGATCAAGGATCTGCAACTGTTATTACACAACTGAACGCTGCAGATGAGGTGTGGGTGAAGCTGGAATGTTGTGCAGACGAGTCTCTTTATGGCACCCGATATACAACATTTACCGGTGCCATGTTAGTTGCTACCTAATGAACACCGATTATTTAATTGTAAGGTGTCTAGTTCGAACACTTGTTGAAGAAATCTTTAACCACAAAGTTACTTTATGTAGTTGTAATGTATTATGACTGAAAGAAATTAAAAAAAGTTTCGTGTTGTAGAATATCTTGTTTGTAACATTTCTAACTTAAATGTAATACCTGAGATTTCTATAATAATGACGTCACTTTAAACATAAATTAATCGTAACAAGAAAAGTATATCATACATGTATTTAATAGATTGGCGGCATTTAAAGGAAATGTATGTATTAATTATCATTTTTTTCAATTTCTCAAGTGTTAATAAATATGTTCATGCTAATTGTGCATCGATTTTTTCATTTGTCACCAAAAGCACACACAAAGCACCACACGTATCTAACGCCGCATAACAGCGAAATCGACCACGTTTTTGTGATTTTCAACACACAAACAACATTTTCTTATGCGGAAAAAGCAACCTTTCGCCGCATTAAAACAATTTAAACACATACTAGTACAATAGTGGTTGATAAAGTTTCATCAAAATTGCACTTATAATAATGAGCCTAACCAACTGGTCCCAAGGTTATAAAACTGAGCATTGAAACCAGTCTCAAATATAAACTTTACTAGAACAATAGTTATAAACAATGCAAACATAAATGTCAAATCGTCCTTTTGTAGTCACTGGGAGAAACATGTTTTGCTATTGTTCTAGTAAAGTTTATTGAACTAAATTCTAAGACATTGTTAACCTTGATATAGACAACCTTCCAGTGACTGTAGTTTAATACTATAGTGGATAATTTGGAAGTTTGGACTCCCGGCAATAAGGCTACACTCAGAGAGAGAAATTGTTTCATATTTCTAATTTTTATAATTCCTGATTGACCTGCAACATTTATATGCCCTATAAATGATATCTGAAGTAATAAGAATATTTTTAATTTTTAAATAACATGAAATTTTATGAAAACAGGAAACCACACTCCCCCCAACTTTAACAGTATATTGGGACAAATGATACCACCTTAAATGTTAATCATAGGGCTATTGCATCTCAGTAGTTCTAAATCTAGCACACTATCGTTTGAAAGAAAGCATTGAAGAAAAAGACTTACATTTCTGGTTTTCCATTCCACCTCCGCTCTCGACCCACAACCTTCTCTGCAAGCTGTTGCTTTTCTGCCTCACTAGTTTTCTCTCCCTCTTTTTATACAGAAAAGGTTAATGAAAAAAAGCGTGCAGTTTCCCGCGCCACGAAAATCAGGCAATTAGTGATCACGTCATCGATGTGAAACGGAAATTAGCTGCGAAATGGAAAAAGATAGCATGGTAGTGTCACCATAACTTATTGTTACGAAGTTAAACTAAAAACAAAACAAACACAATATACCATTTTAATACTTAATTTATTTAAATTTTAATAATATGAGTAACATGCAACTTTCAGTGTCTTAACTATGTCGATGTACCCCTAGCCCAGTGATTCGTTTCGCTATACAAATCCCTGCCGTTATGAAACATAGGAGCGTCAAAAAACAGGTCGTGCACGTGGAAAACATTTTTATGCGAAGAATGACAACGTTATTACAGTAATAAGTTTCAAAATTATGAAAAGATTGTAGAAAGGGTTCTTTTTTAAGGATGTGATTTTTCTCAAGTTTGTACACTTAGTCATCTAATTTCACGCATACATATGATACTACTTCCCAACAAACGGAATTAAACATGTTCAACGTATTATTTCAAAACAATGTTCGAAGAGCTACCTTCAGTCATGGTCAAGTTTCGATATTTCATCTTCTTACTGATTTTAAACTGATTCAAAAACGACATACACTAGTCAAAAGTTCTAATTGCACACTTGACCAATGTTGATTTTTCCAACTATTTGATTGAATCTTTCAAAATATTGTAAATTGCAATGAAATAATATCAATTTGCTATTAAAGCACACAAACAAATTTACAACTGCTTAACGCGATTAAAAAATAATACTATTTTTAGCACACTGGTATACAAAAAAGCAATTCTCAAGTAACAAAACTTTATATATTCAATTAAAGGGGAGTTAATAGGAAAAGGTTGGAATTTCTATCGTTGTTTATCGAGGACGAGTTGTGTTATTGATGACTATTTTGTGATTTTATTGATCACAAGAAAAGATAGAAAAAGTGATTTAATTCAAATAAATGTGAATAATTCAAAGAATTACTGACATTTTACTGAAACCTTAAAATAACATAGGGAAAGATAACTAAGTTGTGGATGCAGATTTCCAAGGGCACTTTATCCCTTTGCAATTAAAACAGAAAAGCAAATGTGTACACATATAGAATTTTTAGTTTTCGTTTTCAATTTTTATAAAATTTAAATTAGGAATATGGATACTTCTTTATTTTTGTTGAGTATACAATGAGTAGAAAAATGTACAATGTACAATGTACAACCTTTCAAAGAGAACAAAATTTATTGATTTCGATGTAATAGACGAATTCGGACACGTTTTTAATAATCTTGACTAAATTAACGTCATTTTCGCATAAGACGATTTTGAAGTTTAGTTAACTTATATTAAATTGAATATTAGATTATTGATAAGCTGGCTCTTATCAAACAAATGTAATGGTAATATTTTCCTGTTTACGTTCTATTACGCTAATATTTAATGCCATATGAGCGTTGTTGTGTGTGTTTTTAGATGTCGGTGTCGGTGAACATATGGACAACAATTTAAATCGATTGTAAAACTCTTAATTTCGAATGCCGCACCGGGATTACGTATAAATAGCGTATTCCAATGTGGATGACGTAATACGTAAAACTAATGCACGGTCACGGTTTTCAAATAATTATTATTGATTTATCATATATAACATAATGTCAAACATTCTTTTTATTAGGATAATTTTACTTTGAGATAATTATTCAAAATTGAAATGGGTGCACTTAGAACTTTTGACAAGTGTATATATAGTTTTGTTCAGGATTCAAAGCCGGGGGGTCGGATAGCATTTAATTTTTCCGGGAAATGGGCTCTAATTTATGTAATCAATGAAAGTTGAGAATTGCCCACCTTTTCTTGTGACAATATGCCGTCTGATATGGAACCCAGATAACGACTGGGGAGCTCAAGAAGAGTTCCATATCAGTTCCCCCACCTTCTTGAATATAGACAAATGTTTTAACATATAATTATGCGTATGCGAGGTTCATTTAAACAGTATGGCGCTTTAGTTGTAGACGTGACACATCAAAGTATTCCCCTTTTACTCGGCTGTACTTTTCAAGTCGCCGTATCCAGTTGGAAAAATGAATTGTTTCTTTCACTCTCTTACACTATCGGCTCATTACATTCATCTCTGTTATAGGCTGGGACTACTTTCAACTACTTTTACTTTAACTCAAAGAAATAGTTCACCAATTACATTTACAATAGATTGGGTTTTATTCGGTTTTAATGAAAGATATTGAATTTTTTTGTCATTTGTTTTTGTAACCAGGGCAGGGTTTCAATACAAAACACTTGTCGATTATAAAGAATTTATGTAACAATACATAAATAGCCTAAAACATAAAGAATAAATATTTACATTCATGAAATAGACAAGATAAAAAAATCACAGAATTGCAACGGAATCAAACAGATTATTTCAGCAATTCACATATAACTATTCTATTCGTAAAACAATAAATAGATTCTTACCAGGATCTGTGGTATAGTTTTAATCAAACCTTAAGTAATGAATATGCCAAATATGCAATCAACTGGTATACTTAAGGAATAAGATTTATTACAATAACAGATAAACTGCAAGTTTAATCTGATCTGTATTCCACAAAGGTAAGAGTCGGAGTGCCGGGAAAATAGACGGAAAAGAGAAACAAAGAGGGTTTCGCGGGGTTTGGGAATTCATGCGTGTTATTTTGTTATTGTGAAATCGCTCACCACTCACTCACTGAACCACACAATACAAGATACGTCACTGCCTACCTGGAATACAGTTAGGCAGTTGAATACATGTATACACATACACGGTGAGTAAACGATCACAAACATTGACGTAAAACGCAAGCTGGCATAATATTGCCTGGGTTACACATTCCCCCCTTTAAGGAAATGGCTCCAGACATTTCAACCAACCCGAAAATATAATATAATATCCAAACAAAAAGTACTAGGATAGAATACAAAAATTAGGCCTTATACATTCCCAAAATGCAAATCTATTACCACTAATCGAAAATCAAAATACTAGTAGCAAAGATCAAAGCAACATGTTGATTAAAATAATAAAAACGTCAAGTCCGGTGAAATATCCAGAAACCAATTATTATCCTTTAAATAAGGATAAAACTCTGAAAAAGATTGGATAAGGAAATAAAAAAAAATAAAACTATGAAGAATTAAATTCCATTAATTCAACCTTAACACAAATTGGATATAATTTAATTTAGATTCGAGAGGTTTAAACATAAAAAATCTCGCAATCTTGAGACATTCCCGCACCGACGGGGGTTACCCACTCACCATATCTTTGTGGTGGGACCCTCCGCCTGACTGGGAGCGGACTAACTGGAGGAGGAGCAGAAACATCGGTGGCAGAGCTAGGCTCAATGCTCACCTCTGTTGTGTGGTCAGAGTGCTCCTCACTCACAGTAGGCACCTCAGTCCGGGACTGGGGTAGTGTACTGTCATATCCGGTAGGTGCAGCAGAAGACTTTGGGGTCGGGGAAAAAGTCTCTGCTGACCTAGCATCAGGAGTCTGCCTGGGAGAACCCACACTTCTGTGCTGGGGCAAGGTCAGATCCAGGTTATGTGAGAACCTGGTTACCTCAGACACAAAAGTGTCAGCAGGTATCTCCCTAGGTTGTGGGGGGTTTTGCCGCTTTGCAGGTCTTATGCCCCTGAGGTGAGGTGGGATGTATAGGCTAGCTCTTTCACTCCCATCGGAGTCTGATGCCTCTGAACTTTCTGATCTCGGTGCTGTTGTGTTGCCCTTTGCAGGAAGCTGTTGTGCAACTCCCCCCTGGGTAGTTTAACAGTTCTCTTGCGAGAACTTTTCCCAGAGGAGGGCACAACACAGTCCCCCGCAGGTTGGTTGATGTTACGGTAGGGCAACAACAAATTCCGGTGAAGGGTTTTAATGGGACCCTAACGGGACTGAAGTTGGACCCTATACACCGGAATGTCAAAGTTGGGCATCTCTAGCACGACATAGACATCAGTGTCCCATTTGTCTGCTAGTTTGTTTGTTCCCTGCAGCCCAACTTTCCTGACCAGCACCTGATCTCCCACTTCCAGTTTGGACTCCTTGACACTCCGATCATAGATAAGCTTATTTTTGGTGGCAAGCTTCCCAGCTTCCTCAGCGGCCGTGCGGTAGGCATACTGCAGGCGCTGGTGGAGTTTTGATGCATAAGATGAGTGGCTGCCGTCATGCCCCTCAGTGGGATCTGTACCCAGATATGCATCAACAGGTAGCCGGGGATGCCATCCAAACATTAAATAATGTGGGGCGTAACCAGTGGCATCATTTTTCCTGGCGTTATATGCTTGCACCAGGGGTGAAATATAGCTTTTCCAGTCGGACTTCTGGTGATTCTCCAGAGTCCCAAGCATCTTAAGGAGGGTTTGATTCCACCTCTCTGCTCCACCGTTTCCCATAGGATGGTATGGAGTGGTCCTAGACTTCCTTATGCCAGCAATTCTGCACAGCTCCTGAATAGTGCGACTCAGGAAGTTACGACCTTGGTCACTGTGCAGTTGCTCTGGGAACCCGTAGAATCGAAAAAATCCTTCGTATAGGGCCTTTGCAGTGGTAGCTGCTGTCTGGTTTCGGCATGGAATAGCCTGCGCGAAACGAGTGAAATGGTCCACTATAACTAGAATATTTTCGATCCCACCTTTACTGGGTTCGAGCTTCAGGAAGTCAATGGAGACCAGCTCCATAGGTCTTGAGGTTTGGATGGGCGTAAGCTCTTCAAAAGACCGATTAGCTGGAGTCTTCCTCCGAATACACCGGTCGCAGTGCTCTACCCACTGGGTTATGTCTTTCTCAAGACCAGGCATGTAAAATCTCTGTCTGGCCAGCCATAGGGACTTTCTTACCCCTGGTGCCCTGCATCATTGTGGATGCCCTGGATAGCAATCCGCCTATGCGACTCAGGAATGACCAGTTGACTGACGGGTAGACCATCCAATGTAGCGGTTCTGTACAGAGTATTATTTTTAATCACAAGGCGCTTAGCCTCCCTAAGGTATCTCTGTACAGCTGGTGTCTCTGCCGAGGCATTCTTCCCTCCCTTCAGAGAACCGCTACTAATCAAATGCACAACTCGTGCTATGGATGGGTATTTTGCTTGCTCTGATGGCCAATCTATCCTAGCCATGGCCTCAGAAACCAACAATTCCTCAATGGCCACATGAGGAACAGCAGATTCTGAAAAACTACTGGCCACTAGGGCAGATAATAAAGCTGCTTGATAGATTGCCTTGAGCTCATCTTGAAAGATGTAGCGCCTGGACAACCCGTCTGCATCTGCATCGACTTTGCCACTGCGGTATTCCAAAGTAAAGTAATAATTGGACAATTCCGCTAGCCATCTATGCTGTGTGACATCTAACTTGGCAGATGTCGTCACATAGGTTAAGGGATTGTTATCAGTTTTCACGACAAATTCATTACCGTATAGGTAATCGTGAAACTTGTCAGTAACACTCCACTTAAGAGCTAAAAACTCTAATTTATGAGCAGGATAGTTTCGCTCACTGGGCCTAAGACTGCGGCTAGCATAAGCAATTACGCGGTCTACACCATCTTGCTTTTGCAATAAAACCGCACCAAGACCACTAGAACTGGCATCAGTATGCAAAATAAAGGGCAACGTATAATCTGCATACCCCAAGACTGGAGGTGAAACTAATTTTTCTTTAATTGTTTCAAAAGCAATTTGTTGAGAATCACCCCAAACCCAAGATACTGGATTTTTAGCCTTTTTCTTGGACTTCTTAGACCCTTTGTTTAGACCAAGACCCTGCAATAAATCATTAAGTGGTTTAACTATTTAGGCATAGTTCGGAACAAACGTCCTGTAGTAGCCTGTAAAACCTAAAAATTGCCTCAAGGTTTTAATGTTAACTGGGACAGGCCAATCCTGCACAGCAGTAGTTTTATTGGGGTCACTGGCAATGCCTTCGGCTGAAACAATGTGCCCTAAATATGTAACTGAGGACTTAAAAAACTCACATTTGGAAGGTTTGACTCGCAAGTTGTGGTCATTTAATCGTTGAAAAACTGATTCCAACCTTGAAATGTGTTCATCAAAAGTTGATGAAAATATTAAAATGTCATCTAGGAAAATAAGGCATTCCCTCAGATTCATGTCACCCATACATTTCTCCATGCAACGCTGAAATGTTGCAGGGGCGTTCGTTATGCCAAAGCCCATCCGATTCCATTCATAAAATCCAAGAGGCCCTGCAGAGAAAGCAGTTTTGGGCTTATCCTCCTCAGCTACCTCAATCTGCCAATACGCAGAATGGAGATCAATTTTGGAGAAAAACTTTGAACCAGTAAGAACATCAATGGTATCATCAAAACGAGGTAACATGTATGCATCCTTACGAGTCTTGTTATTGAGTTTACGCCAATCAATGCAAAAACGAAGTGCACCTGATGGCTTTCGCACTACGACAACATTGGAAGAATAAGGAGAATCAGATTCCCTAATAACACCAGCATCCAACATTTCTTTAATATGTTGCCGAACTTCCTCAAAGAGGGCTGGGGGAAAACGACGATATGGCTCCTTAAAAGGCGTCTCATCCTCTAACACAATACGGTGATGAGCTAGATTGGTCTTCCCAATGTCCTTTGTTGAAGTGCAAAATACACCCTTCCATTTTCCTAAGACTTGAAAGAACCTCATTGTCTGCTCAGGAGTTAAATTAGATGTGTCCACTGAGACATCCTTGAAAGGGGGCTCACAGGAACTCTCCTGAGAAATAAATGATGTAATGTCATCAATGACTTTAGCCTCAGAAACCTCACAAATCTTTGAGTTTGGCTAAAAAGTCAATGTCTTGGCAGTCATGTTGCAAATTCTAACAGGAATTTTGGCTGAAGAAGTATTATGCAGTTTGACAACACGAGGACAAACAGTATACCCTTAAAAAAGTTCAGAAGTTTCAGTAACAACTGAAGTAATAGAATCATCGAAATTCCTAACCATTCCATTTATGGTAACACTTTCAAATGGTGCAACAGAAATAGTTTTCTTTCCACACACCTTAACTGGATAAGTGCGTGATTCAAGACTGTCCATAGCTAACTGCCATTCGCTAGGAACTGTACTCTCCTCTGGTATCTGATTTAAAAATGCTTTGCATCTGCGAAGCACGTTTGTTCCAATAATCACCGGACTAAACACTGTTAAAATCATTATCTGGTATGACCAGAACTGGTATGTCAAGGTTAAAAGAAGATAAAAATGGAACTGAAACAGTTGCTTCAATATAACCAGAATACTTAAGAGAAGAACCATCTGCAACTGACAAGTTGAGACCAAGAGAATCTAAAGAATGCAAAATCACCTTGGGATTCAAAGACTGAAATGCAGTGTGGCTCATAGATGTAACCATGGATCCAGAATCCAACAAACTTTTGAAAGGAACACCATTAATAACCACCTGATGTTCATTTGCAGAACCAATAAGTCTATTAACAAAATCATCTGGTTCAGTCTGTGCTTGGGCTTTATCAGCCACCATCTCTGTTTCGCCCACAACAGGGACATTTACTCGTTTTTTGAATTGCCCTTTCCTCGGTTACAACCGTGAAAATGACCTCTGCCTCTACCTCTGCCTCTGAAATTGTTATTACCCGAGGAAGTATTTTGACCAACAGTACTGGAGCCATCAAAATTTCCTGGGTTATAGTATAGTGGTGAGTATCCCCGCCTGTCACGCGGGAGACCGGGGTTCGATTCCCCGTCGGGGAGCCATTTTGTAACCAGGGCAGGGTTTCAAGACAAACCACTTGTCGATTATAAAGAATTTATGTAACAATACATAAATAGCCTAAAACATAAAGAATAAATATTTACATTCATGAAATAGACAAGATAAAAAATCACAGAATTACAACGGAATCAAACAGATTATTTCAGCAATTCACATATAACTATTCTATTCGTAAAACAATAAATATATTCTTACCAGGATCTGTGGTATAGTTTTAATCAAGCCTTAAGTAATGAATATACCAAATATGCAATCAACTGGTATACTTAAGAAATAAGATTTATTACAATAACAGATAAACTGCAAGTTTAATCTGATCTGTATTCCACAAAGGTAAGAGTCGGAGTGCCGGGAAAATAGACGGAAAAGAGAAACAAAGAGGGTTTCGCGGGGTTTGGGAATTCATGCGTGTTAAAATATTTCCTGGGTTACATTTTACCTCAAGCTTTCAAATTATAATTATGACTGTATACAACGAACCTTCTTAGTTTGGTAAAAAATCTTGACATTGAGCCTTTCGCAGAGATGTAAAGGAGTGCATTGGCGGAGAGTCTAATCTTTCTACACAAGTATAACACTAGCCAGCACTGAATAACGGTAAATATACTACTCAAAATATGATAAGGATTACTTATAAGATTTCGTTTATTTCTCACGTAAGTTTGAAACGTTAAAATTTTTCTTGTGACTCTGAAAATTCGTTTATTTGACATTAGCTTTGTGCCAGGTATGTCGTTTGAAAAATCTAAATGTATGAAAAAAAACCACTTACCTTTAAAAAATAAAAAGCGATCCCTATCAAATTTTGAGTAGTATATTTTGCCTGATTAAAACATCGGTAATTTTAGTTGACGGTCAATGGATTGTGGGGGACTAGGCACGAACAACTCAAGACTAGTAAATGTAAAACAACTGTATTTGCTGTTTTTGTATTTACTGAAGTATTGCAATTGAGGCTGGACTGTTAAATCAGTAAGTGTTATATTATGATTATACAAGTGAATGCAAATTTCAAGTAATAAAAACCAATCGTCACATTTATTTAGAGACATTTCAACAGCAATGGAAATGAGCGTTATGATTACTTGATAATTGGGAAACAGTTATGATAAAAATATAATTTTACTGCGTTTATACAACTTTGCGCCTTAACAATCAGATGAGCCTCATAAACACATGCCTAGTTTAAGACAGCAAGATGGGCTGTTAATAGTACAATTGCACATAAAAAACGTCTATGATTATACAGTATCACTTGAATAGACGTACATTTACCTTTAATACTTTACAAATAACCCTTAATACTTTGCAAATAACCCTTGTATGTTATAGTTGTAAAAAATCAAATTTTGCCAGAAACAGTTATCGATATCGACATGCGATAAATGTCTTCTAACATCGGTATTTGCCATAACTCAGCCATACAGTTCAGCCTTTACAAAGAAAAAGTGAAATATGCATACCGGGTCTCGCCTAACAAAAAACACAGCCTCTGCAGCGAAAAGATAGAGAGGAAAAGGGAAAAAGTGTTTACAAGAATATCAATTTCAAATAAGACACCGCTTTCAATTTGAAAGTACATTTTGAGTAACCCACAAATCCCGGGAACATATCCTACAAATCCCGGGAATATATCCTACAAGTCCCGGGTACATACCCTACAAATCCCGGGAACATACCCTACAAATCCCGGGAACATACCCTACAAATCCCGGGAACATACCCTACAAATCCCGGGAACATACCCTTCTAATTCTGGTTACAGGTATGAACCATAAGGCTATGGAACTGCATCACTTCATTCTCACGACTGTTATTTAAAGTTGTATACTGGGGATCTTCCATTTAAAGTTATTTGTATACTGGGGACCTTCCATTTAAAGTTATTTATATACTGGGGACCTTCCTGATACATCACTTTACGTATTTCGTGGCAACTGTAGACACTAATGTGCGGTTATTTTGGTGCTTAGCAAACTTTGAGTAGTATTCAGACATTCATTTCAAATATAAACAAATAAAGGAAGACAAACTCCAATATTTCTCTACGCGTTTCGAGTTTATTTGACTCTTCTTCAGGTGAATGTTATTGTATCAACATCTCTTATAAACAATGTCTTACTTTGGCGTAAAAAAAAATGATCTAATTTTAATATACTAAACAAACGTCACCATTTGGCGTAAAAAAGACGTCACATAGCAATATTAACGACGTCATAAATATGAGCTTTGAAATGATGTCATAAATATGAGCAGATGACATTATTTATTATGCATTTCGCGGTAAAAATACCATTTTATTGTCAAAATATGTAACAAAAAGCACATTTTAGTTATTATAAATTGATTTATAGTTGTAAGTTCTTTCTAAATTTTTGTAAAAACTAAAATATCACTAAAAATGACCGAAGGTACCTTTTCCCGTGACGAGCCCCAATTTTGGCACAAGCAACAATAAAAAATTAAAATAATGGAAACATATATAAAATCACAGGATTCTTCTCGCCAAAAATAATATAATGTTGATAAAAATAGGAAATACATTAAATTTATGTAATAAGTACAGGATCTTATAGATTCAACAGTCACTGGTAGAAAAAAAATGCATACATAGCACAATGTACAATGGATTCCAGTAACAACTGTACATAAATAATTTTTATAAAATGTAAGGCAGATAATAAATTCATTATTTCATCTATATTGTAAATAATTGTAGAGATTTAATAAAGGAAAATTACTGGTAGATAAAAAATCCCTTAATAATCTACATAATCAGCCCCGTTAAACCTTTTCATGATAAGCCATACAATATTTTTGAATTTAGACCCTGTGGAAAAACTGTTCCCAATTAATGAATCACATAAATCATTTATGGACACTCATTTCATGACAAACTTGCAGTAACAGTGATTTTTATATGTAAATCAACTATGAGAGTAATTCTAGATTTTCATAAAATAAAGATGATACGTGATCAATTATAATTTTAAAAGTAATTATAATATTTCAATGCATCTTGAATGGACAGCTCCATTCGGAAATATATTAAAACAATGAAATATGCATATCAGGAATTGCCACATTCAGAAGACACAGCCTCTCCACACAGCCAAAAAAAAAGAGAGCATAGTTACACCACAAACAATACCGAAAGTTATGATACCTAAAGGACTAACGTACATACTGTTGAAGCTAAGTGTTTCTACTGTCCATTTTCAGCAATAAAAGGTAGGGGTAATATATCAATTAACAGAGATTTGACACCTTCTTAAAACCGGTGGTATGTTTTTCACTTCTGTGTGAACAAAACTGTTTTACATATGAAATCCTAAAACCAGGGCCTTTTTCATATACTGCACTTCCAAACATGAATTTAAAAAAGTTTGCTTTCAATGTGTCAGCAAAAGCATGCCATTTACTAAACATGTTCATTTCAGGCCGTAGTAGAGTAGCCATTTAATGGCCCAAAGGGCAAAAATATGACTATTTAGTGTCAGCAATTGTCTGGTAATTAGCCGTAAACACTGCAATAAGGACAACTGCAGTCTGTGTTCCTAATACATGATCAATTTTTTCATACCAGCAAAATCTTCCAAATGATATATTGCCTCCATCTTGGAGCGAACCCTCACCGTCACGGCGACAGCGCCTTGCCCTGCAATTTTGAAAACGCAACCAATTGAGCTAACCGGGAAACGCGAGAAAGTGTCACGTTGATGTAAGTGGAGATTTCCACTACACCAACTAGTACATTCCTTTATTTAAAAAAAAAACTACAAAAAGACAACGTACAAACTAAGAATGGTTGAAACAAAAAGTTATTTTTAAACGGTTGGAATATCTCTTACGAGTACATATTGAATGAGATTATAAAAAGCATGGAGATCTTTTCCATTCCAGCATGGATAGTTTGTGGAATGGCCACAATCAGGAGACACAGCTTCCTCACACAGACAAAAAGTTGAGAGGTACAGAGAAAGCTTGGTTTATGCAATAATTAACTTCAAAATAGATGTCACAAGCAATTAACGAAAATGAGAAATCCCTTTGAGGTCAGTGCAAATCAATTTGCCAGTAGGCGTTTAAACCAGGTTCTAAATGCACAAAGTTCACACTTGCCCTAAACAGGTTCTCGTATGAACAAACAAGTTAAATTGGTCTTGGTGAAATAACTCCAACCCACCCATCAATCCGACACTGGTGCATGCAAAAGCAAACAACATAAGAAGGTGAAATATGCATATCAGGAATCGCCACATTCAGAAAAAAACAGCTTCCCCACACAGTCAAGAAGAAGAGAGGGAGAGAGCATAAAATGATCAGTTTCAAAAGAGACACCGCTAACAATTAACAAAAATGAGAACCCGAAACTAAATAACATTGTCAAGCGAAAAGGTTGGGTACTTTATGACCTTACTGTGCTCAAACTTGAAATGTTTATGATGTGCTTTAATTTCTTAAATCATTATTTAGCCACTTTTTTAGAAACATTGTGTTACATGGTAGACAACTCCGTTGTCATTACTTAGTAGACATTCATGTAGTACAGAGTTAACTTATCTTGACCCTTTATATATTCATGCTCTCTCTTATAGCAGACACTTCTTGTTAAGGCCTCGCTGAATAAACATGTCATAAACTCAGTGTTACTTGATCAATGTACCCACATACCCGCGCACACCATAACATGGTGTCAGAAGGTGGTAGTTATAGACAATATGGAAATAAACTATAACTAAAGGATTACGTAATTCTGCGGACTGTTTTGTTACTGTGACACTATACAAGTGTAATATTCTATTTTAAAACAATGGAATTAAACTCAGGACAAAACCCCAGAATGGACGGCAGCAAGGGACCTTGCTACAGCATTCAAGCGCTTTAAAGAACATTCAGAGTTTATGTTTGGAGGCCCGCTGGATAAGAAATCAGAGCAAGTCAAATGCAGTTACCTAATGTTGTGGATCGGGGAAAAAGGTCGAGAAATTTTCTCCACATGGGATGTGTCTGACACTGACAAAAAGAAACTGAAAACCTACATGGGTGGTTTTGAAGCTTATTGTAAGCCAAAGACAAATTTGATATACAATAGATATATCTACAAATCCAGAACACAACACGAAGGCGAATCTTTCGAACAATTTGTGACGGAACTAAGATTGCTTGTTAAAGACTGTGCGTATCCAGCCGATATGCAAGACGATCAGATTCTGGACCACATTGTATTTGGAATACGATCAAACCAAATAAGGGAGAAACTTATCCGAGAAGGCTCGGAATTGACACTTGAACGGTGCACAGACATAGCCAGAACACACGAGCTGAGCCAAGCCCAATGCAAGGCTATGGATGAACCGTCGGCAGTAGATGCTGTGAAACAGCCCAAAGGTGCTCCGCATCGCCACAACAGAGGATCGAACCGGTCAAAACCAGGACGCCAACATAATACGAAGAAGCAACAGCATGAGAACTGTAACAATTGTGGTTTGAATCATGGGAACAATAAGTGCCCTGCAAATGGTGAAACGTG
Organism: Corbicula japonica; assembly: GCA_038501625.1. Taxonomy (NCBI): domain Eukaryota; kingdom Metazoa; phylum Mollusca; class Bivalvia; order Venerida; family Cyrenidae; genus Corbicula; species Corbicula japonica. The sequence continues at coordinate 876,196 of JAZAYU010000065.1, read as the reverse complement.
TCATTATTGTGCTAAACTGAATCATTTTGCAAAAATGTGTAGGAAAAAAGTACACGACATGATGCAGAGAAAAGTTAATGAGGTAAATAACACTTCGCTTGATCTTGATTGTCCAGATTTCTTGGTAAATTCTATTGAGCATGACACAATATCGAACCAAGCTTTCGTTAAAGTTGGTATTGGCAAAGCATGTTTAAGAATGAAAATTGACACTGGAGCTCAGGTCAATGTAATCCCAAGATCACAATACATAGCATTAGACATAAAAGGACCGTTGCAATACACCAATAAACGCCTCTCAGCTTATGGAGGCAAGTCTCTCACTGTAGATGGCTATAGAAAACTACCATGCACATACAAGAATAAGACCATACATGCAGAATTTTACATAGTAGATTCACCAGGTTCAAGTCCCATTCTTGGCTTACAGACATGCCTCTCCTTAGGTCAAATAAACCTTGTATTGTCTATGAAGACAGAAAGCCCTCAATCTCACTTAAGTCAGATCTAACAAAATGTTAGATCTGATGACGGCCCGCAGATACCGGACATAAGTTATAGCGGTTTTCCCCGATTACTATTTTTAGAAATTGTCAATACAGGAATCATGATTTATAACGCTCGCAAAAAGGTCAATACTTAAGAAATTAATGCAATACCACAAAAACACATATCTTCAGTTAAATATGTCTTACGCAGACAGTCAACACTTTCCATGGTTTAAATAGTATGTTTACTTTCACTTTTGCGATATTGTAGGCGACAATCTGATTGGTTCAAAGGGTTAGTGATAAAAGCACGTTTTAGTTACTCGTCGTCAGATCCTGATAGCCTAGCGGTTTTCATGAGATGATTTTAATCAGATTGGAAAGCCCTATGACTAAACAGTCCGTACTAACGACGTACGCTGACGTTTTTGACGGCATAGGTAAACTTAAGGGACAGTGTGAAATACGCATCAGGCAAGATGCCCTGTTGTACATGCGCCACGCAAAGTACCACTAGCAATACGTGACAAACTAAAAGCTGAGTTGGACAAAATGGAACTTAATCAGATTATTACAAAGGTCACAGAACCGACAGAATGGGTCAACAGCTTAGTAACTGTACAAAAAACAGATGGTTCTCTAAGGTTATGTTTGGACCCCAAAGACCTCAATGAGGCAATCATGAGACCACACTACCCCAGTAAGACTCTTGACGACATACTTCCGGACCTGACTGGTGCCAAAGTATTGTCAAAGTTTGATGCCCGCAGTGGTTACTGGTCGATAGTGCTGACAGAAAAGTCATCTTTTCTCACAACTTTCAATACCCCATTTGGACGGTACAGATTTCTAAGATAACCATTTGGTACTAAGAATAGTAATGATCTGTTTCAACAGAAAATGGACGAATGCTTGGAAAACTTACCAGGGGTTAAGACAATAGATGACGATATCATTGTCTTTGGTAAAGATCAGGCCACTCGTGATCGAAATCTTGATTTGTTCATGAAAAGATGCCGCGAAATGAATATCAAACTCAACCCTGACAAAACGGAAGTAAGCAAGACAGAAATACCCTTTTTTGGTCATTTGCTTACACCAGAAGGTCTTAAAATGGATCCTTCAATGGTTAAAGCCAATGAAGACATGCCTTCTCTTACTTCTAGGTCAGAACTTGAAACCATTCTGGGCATGGTGACGTATCTACAAAGGTTCGCACCAAGTCTCTCTGAAATGACTAGCCCAATGAGACAATTACTCTCAAAAGATGCGGAATTCGTATGGGATAAACCGCAGGAAGAAGCCTTCCAAAAGGTAAAATTGGTTATCACCCAAGATCCAGGTCCTGTCCTAACATACTTTGACCCGAATAAACCTGTCACATTACAAGTTGACGCTTCTAAAAGTGGTCTAGGAGCTGTCCTTTTACAAGACAAAAGGCCAGTGAGCTTTGCATCCAAATCTCTGACTGAGACGGAAATTAATTATGCCCAGATTGAAAAAGAGCTATACGCCATCTTATTAGGGTGTAAACGTTTTCACGACTATGTATATGGTAAACGAATTACCGTAGAGACTGACCACAAACCCCTCTTGGCGGTGTTCAAGAAAAACTTACACTCTGCACCACCAAGAATACAGCGCATGATGTTACAGCTCAACATCTATGACATAGACTTGAAATTCCTACCAGGAAAAGACATACCCCTTGCAGACACTCTGTCACGCAAATACCTCCCTCAGACACACCCAGAATTTGCTGCAGACATGGACACGCATGTACATGCTGTCATGTCTAACTTACCCGTCAATGATCAGAAAATGTCACACATTAAAACGATCACAGACTCCGACGAGCAAATGCAACGACTTAAACAGGTCCGTGATATCCGAAGGCTGGCCAAATGCCAGGTCAGAATGTCACAAAGACTTGTTAGAATTTGGAACTACAGAGATGAACTGAATGTAGCAGACGGTATCATTCTTAAGGGCAATACGATACTGATACCTAAGGGATGTAGATCCATGATGCTCAAAATAATTCATGAAGCGCACCTTGGCATTGAAAAAAGCACGCAACGTGCAAGACAAGTGCTTTTCTGGCCAAACATGACTACTGACATAAAAACAATGGTTCTTTCGTGCTCAGTATGCTTGGAACACAGGAATGCTAATCCAAAAGAGCCAATGCAGCCCAGTGACATACCTGACAGACCATGGCAGATCGCTGCCACTGACATATTTCACTGGAACAATACTGACTATATTCTCATAGTAGACTATTATAGTAGATACTTTGAGGTGAGCATGTTGCCCGACACAAAATCATCAACTGTCATTGATAAATTAAAAAAAGGTGAAAGATGCATATCAGGAATTGCCACATTCAGAAAACAACAGCCTCCCCACACAGTCAAGAAGAAGAGAGGGGGAGAGAGCATGGTTAATAAAATAATCAGTTTCAAAAAGGACGCCACTAACAAAAAACAAAAATGAGAACCCGAGGGGTTACCGCCTTGGAACGGTCAGTGGCAAATCAAATTGCCACTGGGGGTTTAAACCAGGTTCTAGGGTGCACCAACCTCACACTTGCCCCAACAGGTTCTCGTATCACAAGACAAGTACAAATTGTCTTGGTGAAATAACTCCAACCCACCCATCAGCTCAACAATGTTGTATGCAAAAGCATACAAACATAAAAACATAAGAAGCTAATAGCATTGCAAAGCCAAAGGGCGGGTACTCAATGATCTTTCCGAGACCAGAGCATCTGGAGTAAAATCAGCAAGAACACGATGACAGGGATAAAAGAAACAAATCGAGCTTCTAGGTTCTTTTAAGAAAAGATTTCCCCATTAACCTTTATAAACTCTTAAACCCCTGCCACCGTCGTGCAATCAAAGAGGTAAGCATAATGATCAACTGTAGAAGGGTTAATCACTAGGCCTGCAGAGCGCTGTAAAATATCATGTTGGTAACCTTTCTTTTTAAATTTACAGATGGTTTTTACGAATAACCGGGAGAAATTAACACTGCCTTTTATCTTTTTAAGTTTATAAATTAAATCTCCATAAAAAACTGGTTGTGAAATACCTTGTTGCAAAAGTGATTTTAAACTGCATTTGTATTTATGAATTAAATCTGGGTATCGGCGATAAAACTTGCAAAAGGTTTTCCTTAATTTGTGATACCGATAACCTTGTTTTAAAAGTTTTTCTGTAATGCAAAGATTACGTTCATTGAAATCATTAACATTGTTGCAAGCTCTTGAAAAGCGAACAAGCTGTGAGATATAAACCCCATAAGATGTTGCACGGGGAACATCGCCGTCTAAAAACGGAAAATTTACTATATTAAAATTAAAATCATCTCTTTTATCATAAATTTTAGTAGTGACATAACCATTTTCAATGGACAGATTTAGATCGAGAAAGTTTGCTTGCTTTTCTGAAGTGTTCGCTTTGTTAAGTTGTAGTCTAAAAGGCTTCTTAAGCCGTCATGGAATTGTGCAAACACTCGTTAGCGGCAATGCTCGACAGTACACATCACAAGAATTTCATGAATTTGCCAAAAATGGGATTTTGAGCATAGAACATCAAGCCCAGGTTATCCCCAAAGTAATGGTCTAGGGGAGAGAACTTTTCAAACAATCAAAGCTCTTTTCACAAAAGCTAAACAAGCAGGAACAGATCCTTATCTTTCTCTGCTAGAGTATCGTAACTCACCACTAGCATGTGGGAAATCACCAGCTCAATTATTCATGAGCAGGCAGCTAATGTCAATACTGCCAGTCACATCACACCAACTTGATCCCCAAGTTATCTTGAAATCACATGTCAAAAGCAAAATTTCTCAGAACAAAGGCAGATCAAAGGTGTACTATGATAGGTCAGCACACCCATTAAGCCCCCTGCAGATAGGTGATAGTGTACGAATAAGACAAGGAAAACTATGGAAGCCAGCAACAGTATCACAAATGGTAAACAACAGATCATTCATTGTCACTACACACGATGGTTCCACATATAGACGCCACAGACGCCATTTGTTAAAAACAAACAACTGAAAATCAGTCTCAATGCAGACAGTTAGATTTTCCTAACAAAACACAAATTACCCCAAATACACCAATAACGGTTCCTGCGACTGCTACAGCTAGCAACAGCAACACATTAAAATGTTCTGTCAATACCAACAGCAATGTAGACTTATCAAATTCTGAAAAAAGCAAAAACAATGATACTACAGTTTATACAACAAGATCAGGCAGAAGTGTTAAGCCCCCAGTTAAATTTGATCTGTGACATTAATGTTACTTTAACAGCTGAATTAGCAAGCAATAAAACTCTGGGAAGATAGTGCGAAATCTTCATGGACATAATGAACTCGTGAACTCTGCTGGGATTAAATTTATGGCTAATTAGTGAAACATGTGCAGCAACATTAACCTGGTCAGTTCTATGATGATCATAGCGGAACATGGAAGGATAATTAATTGCTATCAGATTATCAGCAGTGACAGACAGCAATTAAGGAACAGTTAAACCTATGAACTTTTATTACACGTTCAGTGCTCTATGATTTTGACTCACATTTTAAAAACAGGGAGATGTTACATGGTAGACAACTCCGTTGTCATTACTTAGTATACATTCATGTAGTACAGAGTTAACTTATCTTGACCCTTTATATATTCATGCTCTCCCATATAGCAGACACTTCTTGTTAAGGCCTCACTGAATAAACATGTCATAAACTCAGTGTTACTTGATCAATGTACCCACATACCCGCGCACACCATAACACATTGATATTGTCTCGTCTTTTTGCACATCTTCCACTTTCTCCCATCTTTTGCACCTTTTCTACCATTTCGATATAATGCATATCCCATCAGGATACCGCGTTTCAGTTACTGGCGGCCTTGACCCGTAGTACTGCTCAAGATGCTGAGTTTGGAACCAATATATTCTTTATAGATGAACTATAAATTGCATTAACATTTATTCCATTTCAAGGCATCTTCAAAGTGCAGGATGGTTTTCGAATCACTTGTTGCTGATCTGATCAACAAATATCTAGGGGACTTCGTGGAAAATTTGGATAAATCGCAGCTGAAATTAGGAATATGGGGCGGTATGCTTTCCGTTTTCGTAAATAAAGCTGAGTCATATAGTCTACAAGTGAAATAGGCCAATTATTGGTCAGATACGATACAGAACAGTCAAATAGGCCACATGGATCATGTGATTGTAAACTTGAAACATATGTACTGTCTTTTATGTTATTAGATTTTTAACAGTTTCAATGCAACCCAAGTATTTGCTGTATGCTGTGTTCTCGTCGATTCGGGACGCTTTTGTGGAATTAAGAGATAATAAAACATATCAAACAAATTAAACACACCATTTTGAAACTTAATCGTATAAACAAACCATTTTACTATACAATTCCAACAAAAAATTTGTTAAAAAATCTCAACGTTGAAAAAAAATCGTACCTGAATTAGTCAAGCATGCTAATCATCGCAGGTCAAAGTTTTTCCCATCGGTTCGGGATTTTGATTGGATGCCGGGAATGTTGACAGCAGGTAAGGGCACGCGCTACAGTTCGGATCAGAAATTGATGGTTGCTTTCCATTAATAGTAAGTAGTAAAAAATATCCAATATATTGGAGCGAATTAATCCTTTTAATGATATTGAAGTTGGTAACCATTAAAGAATTTAACAACATTTCATATGAACAATAGTCAACTAAAACAAAACAAACAGTTTTATTTAACTGAAACTGACCAATTATAACATTGAAAACACCGAAACAAAACTAAACTATCATCTTGGATTGTCTAATTTTCACAGTTGGGGCAAAGGAATGTACTATGCGTCGTCTAACTACCCGGATTTTCGTACAGAATGCCATGGTTCGCACTTGTCACACTGCGCCCAGTTAAGCATTTCATAATTGGCTTTTAATTGGACTACGTTCCGCTCTATGGCACATACTTTATGAACTGTGACGTAGTTCAAGGTCATTTTATTGGAAAACTATTCACAGTGATTTCCCTTGAAAATGGCGGTGTTAAAACAGAAGCGGGCGAATGTTGCTTTTTAGTAAAATTTGGGACAAAACAGTAATTTTCTAAAGGAAATTGTAATTTAGGCAAATATAATTTGATATTTAGAGGGGTTACATGCTTAGTTCGCATGTTTATTGTTCTTAATGCGTTGGAAACTGCTCACAGTGAAACTTGCGTAGTACTCGGACGAAATTTATAGCGCACGAGCGGCGATTCTGGCCATTTTATGACGTCACGAATCGATGGGAAAACCCGAATCGATGAGAATAAGGCATAGATATTGTTCAAATTATTACCATGGCAATTTTAGGCTCAATTGTAGTTGTCAGTCTTGCTGTCCATCTACATGGCTTTTTTCCTTTTTTGATAGGGGCCGTTATGAGTGCCTTCCCCTCAAAAAATTTCTTTAAAATCATGCAGTTTTCCCCCAAATTCACTTAAAATCATTTATTTTCATTCCCCTTTAGAGAGAAAATAATGCTTTTTTCCCCAAAATTATAGGGCATGGGCCCCTTCCGCTGGAATGAATAAAAATCCCCTGATCTAAGTGATCAAGAGATCAGATCATACGTAATATCATCGCTCATTCCTTATAAACTTATTAGGTTATTTCTGACCAAAAGGTGAATTTGTTCTAATTCCAATTAAAATTTGCACCAATGATTGAATGAAGGTTGATCTTGATCTCTGCTGGTTTCAAATAAGATACAAACAAATCATGGAGTTAAGTGTTGATAATTATCCCCTGCAGAAACATAAATAATATTTTTACTGACAGTGGTCACTTGTTTTCTTTCAGGGGATGTAGTTTTGAATGAGCTAGACTTGAAAGAAAGTGCCTTGGTAAGTTGTAACATAGTATTGTATATGAAGTATCTGTATCACTGCTTGTGAATTAAGGGTCCTACACTGCAGCTTACAGCGTGTGCAAAATGACATTTAGTTAGATTTTCTTTTTGCAAACAAATTAGGTTAATGTCATAGGGATAGGATAGAACGATCAAGTCCAGAATAGTGAAAAGATTCTCACACTAGTCGCAGTGACATAAATATGCAATTTTAAACCAGGTTTTCTTTGGAAAATCAGGTTATTAGATCAGGGTCATGATTGGTGGTCAGCAATTCATGCCTGGGCCATGAATACTGCCATACATAGAGAAATTTGAGATGTTCAGCATAACAAGGCAGTGTTTCATGTGCAACAAGCATCCCTGTTTGTCCAAGGTCAAGGCCACTTACTTAAATAAAATTTTCGTATATATTCCAGTTATTTCTGGAAAAGATAGACTTCACACAAAAGATGACAGGTTGTATAATATATTCCAATCTTCAGTACTGCAATTTGTATTATTTTGATAGAGCTTGACACACATACAAATACTTAAAGAATATATCTTAATAAATAAAAATGTGCTTTAGTTTCCAACTTACAAATTATATTATATTTTAAAATATATAAAAAAATTGCAATATTTATGGACTAATATCAGTTATCATAGCAAAGTGGAAGATAAGTGAAAATATTGAGGATTTTAAATAAAATCATCTTTGTTATGCTATATATTTTTTTCCAAATGAGCCTGTTTGCTTCCAAAAAGCAGGTCTACTCGGATATCATTTGATGAATTCTCAATGACAGAGTAGAAGACCATTTTAAATGCCTTTAGCAAATGACATGAGCATTAAATGTTTTCATTGATTTTATTAACCTTTCTCTGCATATATTACAGGTTTTTATCACAGTGTAAATCTAAGTAAGCCGGCACATCTGTGCTGTCTGATCTCGATTTGTGCTGTGCTTTTTGGCCTAAAATTACCTAATAAATCAAAAAGTGAACTGAATAGATCCTGATCTGATGGCATGGATGTGTAAGCCGATTTGGATCTACACTGTTGGCCCATAGAAACAGCTTTAACCTTGGAGTAAAGGGTTAGAAACCATGGACATTCAGTATTAATATTTCATTATGACCTCGACATTCTGTTTCTTTTCAGGATGACCTTGACCTTCCAGTAAAGATCAAAGCAGGTCATGTGGGTGAGTATCTGTATAACAGTGTAGATCCAGATCAGCCAGCAAATCTGTGCCATTTGGTCAGGATCTACACTGTTTGCTTGTTGATTTATAACATTATTTCTGATCTGAAAATGAATAGTGTAGATCCTGATAGACAGTACAAATGTGCCGGCTGATCTGGATCTAGACTGTTCACACATGCAATAAATATAGGGATTGAAGGTCATGGTGCTTTTTCAATACATTGAACAAGCTCTGTTGAGCTTTGAGAGTAGTTCATTATAATTTTCAGTGTTTGAGAGTAGCAAATTAAGGTTTGCCCAATAGGTAGTGTTACATTTTGCATGAGGTTTCCATGCATATGTGGCATATGCGCTATTCAGCATTGGGACAGTGCGGAGACCTCAATTAAAGTTTTATTTTGAAATTAATGGGCCATTATGTATACTAAGGTTTCTTTTATATAGATCTATGCTTATTTTATTTGCATAAACATAAGAATAATTTCCAGTGCTTTTTTACCTTCTATAGCAGGGGCCGTTTTTGGGTGCCTTCCCCTATGTAAATTTCTTAAAAATCATGCAGTTTTTCACAAAAAAGTAACTTTACATCACATTTTTTCATTCCCCTTAAGTGAAAAAAAAATCATGCTTTTTCCCAAAATTACAGGGCAAGGGCCCCTTCCCTAGGCAGTAAAAAAGCCCTAATTTCATGTAATTGGTTTAAATAGTATTAATTTCAAATGATGAATATATGTTGAGATGTAAGATTGAAAGCCAATAGATTTATATAGGATAGGATGAGAAAACAAGCTATCTACTGATAGGTTATGTTAATTCTTCTCTCCATAGTCATGATGTAATCATTATGGTGAAGATTAATCAATAATAACAGTACTTTCAGAATCTAATTTGAAATGAATACCTAAAAAACTAAATGATGATGATCACATTTTTAGCTCGACTATTTGAAGAATAGGGGAGCTATCCTACTCGCCCCAGTGTCGGCGTCGGCGTCCGTTAAACAAAAAATGCACTTTGGCCCATTACTTGAAAACTACTTAGGATATCAACTCGAAACTTGGAATATATATTCACCATCAAATTCTACATCATTACCAACAACACCCATAACTCTGCTTCCAATAATTTTCAAGTTATGCCCCTTTTTCACTTAAATTTTGCATTAAGGAAAATATGCACTTTGGTCCATAACTTATAAACTACTTGAGATATCAACTTGAAACTTGGAATATATATTCACCATCAAATTCTACATCATTACCAACAAGACCCATAAATCTGCTGTCAATATATTTCAAGTTATGCCCCTTTTTTCTTATATTTTGTGTCAAGCAAAATATGCATTTTGCCTCTAACTTTAAAACTAATTGAGATAATGCCTTGAAACTTGAAATATATTTTCACCATCAAAATCTACATCATAACCAACAAGACCCATAACCCTTCTTCCAATATTTTTCAAATTATGCCCCTTTTTCGCTTGCATTTTGTGTTAAGCAAAATATACAGTCGACCCTTAACTTCGTTATGAATGGAGGGATTTCAAAATAACTTGGCACAAATGTTCACCATGACAAGGCGGTGTGTCGCGTACAATACCCATGCCTGTAGGTCCAAAGTCAAGGTCACTGTTACTAAAAATAGAATTTTCTTGCAAAATCGTGTCCGCTCTGTAACTTTGTTATTTCTTATTGGGTTTTTAAATAACTTGGTATAATTGTTCACCATATCAAGACGGTGTGTCACGTAAATGCCCAAGCCTGTATGTCTATGGTCAAGGTCACTGTTGCTAAAAATAGAATTTTCTTGTCTAGGCTGTTACTTTGTTATGAATGGAGGGATTTCAAAATATCTTGGCACAAATGTTCACCATGACAAGGTGGTGTGTCCGCACAATACCCATGCCTGTAGATCCAAGGTCAAGGTCACTGTTACTAAAAATAGAATTTTCTTGTCCAGGCTGTAACTTTGTTATGAATGGAAGGATTTCAAAATAATTTGACACAAATGTTCACCATGACAGGGCGGTGTGTCACGTACCATGCCCATGCCTGTAGGTCAAAGGTCAAGGTCACTGTTACTAAAAATAGAATTATCTTGTCCTGGCTGTTACTTTGTTATAAATGGAGAGATTTTAAAATAACTTTGCACAAATGTTCATGAAATGGCAGTGTGTCCGCACAATACCCAAGCCTGAAGGTCCAAGGTCAAGGTCACTGTTACCAAAAATAGAATTTTCTTGTCCAGGCTGTAACTTCATTATAAATGGAGGGATTTCAAAAAAACTTGACACAAATGTTCACCATGAAAGGGCAGTGTATCGCGTATTATTCCCATCATTGCACTTGAGTGTCTGAAAATGATGCATACCGGGGCATCCGTGTCCTATGGACACATTTCTAGTTTCACTTATATTTTCACTTAAGTGCACTTCATCGATAACTTTGCAAATACTTAAGGTATCAACTTCAAACTACCATTATATTTTCATTTCAGTTCTTTTTCTGTAACATTACTGAAGTGATTGATATTTGACTAAAAGTAAATGTCTCTAATAAAAAATTACTAACAAGTTTTCTAACAAATTCAGAAATATTTCATAGTTATTCCCCTATTCAGTTTAATATTTATGGTACATTTAGGAATTATTTCTGTTATTTGAAAAGAATTTCTCCCGTACCATTCACTTGTAAATATTTTTCCTGATTGCACATGAATGTATGGACATAGTTGTTATTGTTTTAATCTTCAAATTGCATTTGTTTCAAATGATTCGAATAGTCGAGCATGCTGTCTCCTCTGACAGCTCTTGTTATGTAATCAACAATGGTTTGTTGTGTATCTAATGTTGTTACAATGGAGATCCAATATAACACATTCCATGGGGTCCAGACCCTCAAAGCGCGTTATTATCCGATCCGCGATATTTAGGACCAAGAAAGTAGAAATATACATCCAGACATGGATGTGCCAGTTAATCTGGATCTACACTAGCTGCTCATGATAAAATCCATATATCATATAAAAATACACATACCATAAAAGTCCTTATAAACGCCCCTCCCAAAATAAACACCACCATGATATTTTTAGGCACCAAAATCATTTGATCCGTATTTATAATCCAATATCCTTCAGAATCTAGTATTAGAATAAAAAAAAACCGTACTCCCTCATGTAATCGCCGCACTTTTTTACCCGATTTTATCGTTAGGAAGTTGGGGGTGCGGCCATTCCATAGGTGTAAGGCCTTTGGACATTTTTTCTAGAACGATTCTGCCGATTTTTGGGACCCCATGCGTTTACCTTATGATTTTATCACATGAGCTCTCTAAATAGGAGGTTGACGGACGATATGAACGAGGTAGCGCCGTTGTATGCTTTGCCGGTAGCAATCTAATTTAATTAATATATTTTGTTTAAAAATGCATTATAATATTTAAACACTAACCAACATGAACATATTCCATAATTTCCAGTTTTATCTCGTATCATATTTCAGAATTTTTGCATCATCAAACAATTTCAGCCAGCTAAAATGTCGTGCACACTACCAATACAGATCAAAGGATTTCATAGCAATGCCGATAAAACAACACAGCCTTGATACGAGCTGACAATTTCTTTGAAGTTGTATTTCATAGACAGGAAATATCGACCATATAACCTGTCAATAAAATGTAACCTCCATATGAAATAAACAGGACGGTTGATCAAAGCAAAATGTATACACATGAACTATATAGGGGGTTTTTAAAACGAGTTTGTAAAATAACTGATGCAATGTATACTGAAATATTTAAATTTATACAGATTTTTAGCTCGACTATTCGAAGAATAGGGGAGCTATCCTACTCGCCCCGGTGTCGGCGTCGGCGTCGGCGTTCCCGTCGGCGTCCGTTAAACAAATGCGTTAAACAAAAAATGCACTTTGGTCCATCACTTGAAAACTACTTACGATATCAACTTGAAACTTGGAATATATATTCACCATCAAATTCTACATCATTACCAACAACACCCATAACTCTGCTACAAATACTTTTTAAGTTATGCCCCTTTTTTACTTAAATTTTGCGTTAAGCAAAATATGCACTTGGTCCATAACTTGTAAACTACTTGAGATATCAACTTGAAACTTGGAATATATATTCACCATCAAATTCTACATCATTACCAACAAGACCCACAACTCTGCTGTCAATATGTTTCAAGTTATGCCCCTTTATCTTATATTTTGTGTTAAGCAATTAGCCCATAACTTTAATACTACTTAAGATATTGCCTTGAAACTTGAAATATATTTTCACTATCAAAATCTACATCATAACCAACAAGACCCATAACCCTGCATCCAATATTTTTTAAATTATGCCCCTTTTTCACTTACATTTTGTGTAAAGCAAAATATACACTTGGGCCCTAACTTCATTATGAATGGAGGGATTTCAAAATAACTTGGCATAAATGTTCACCTTGACAAGGCTGTGTGTCGCGTACAATATCCATGCTTGTAGGTCCAAGGTCAAGGTCACTGTTACTAAAAATAGAATTTTCTTGCAAAATCGTGTCCGCTCTGTAACTTTGTTGTTTTCTATTGGATTTTTTAATAACTTAGTATTATTGTTCACCATATCAAGACGGTGTGTCACGTACATGCCCAGGCCTGTAGGTCCAAGGTAAAGGTCACTGTTACTAAAAATAGAATTCTCTTGTCCGAGCTGTTACTTCGTTATGAATGGAGGGATTTCAAAATAACTTGGCACAAAGGTTCACTATGACAAGGCGATATGTCCACGCTATACCCATTTCTGTAGATCCAAGGTCAAGGTCACTGTTACTAAAAATAGAATTTTCTTGTCCAGGCTGTAACTTTGTTATGAATGGAGGGATTTCAAAATAACTTTACACAAATGTTAACTATGACAGGGCGGTGTGTCACATACCATGCCTGTAGGTCAAAGGTCAAGGTCACTTTTACTAAAACTAGAATTCTCTTGTCCAGGCTGTTACTTTGTTATGAATGGAGGCATTTCAAAATAACTTTACACAAAGGTTCACTATGACAAGGCAGTGTGTCTGCACATACCCAGGCCTGAAGGTCCAAGGTCAAGGTCACTGTTACTAAAAACAGAATTTTCTTGTCTGGGCTATAACTTTATTAAAAATGGAAGGGATTTCAAAATAACTTGACACAAAAGTTCACCATGACAGGGTGGTGTATTGCGTACCATGCCCATGCCTGTAGGTCAAGGTCAGTGTTACTAAAAATAGAATTCTCTTGTCAGGGCTGTAACTTCATTAGGAATAGAGTGATTTCAAAATAACTTGACACAATTGTTCATCATGACAATGTGGTGTGTTGCTTACCATGCCCATGCCTGTAGGTCCAATGTCAAGGTCACTGTAACTAAAAATAGAATTTTCTTGTCCGGGCTATAACTTTGTTTTGAATGGAGGGTTTTCAAAATAACTTGGCACAAATGTTCACCATGACAAGGCAGTGTGTTGGGTATATTACCCATGCCAGTATGTCCAAGGTCAAGGTCACAGAAATTATTTCTGTTATTTGAAATGAATTTCTCTCTTACCATTCACTTGTTAATATTTTTGCTGATTGAACATGAATGTATGGCCATAGTTGTTATTGTTTTAATCTTTAAATTGCATTTGTTTCAAATGATTCGAATAGTCGAGCACGCTGTCTCCTCTGACAGCTCTTGTTTTTTAGCTCACCTGAGCTGGCTCAGGGTGAGCTATTAGGATCGATGAATGTCCGTCGTCTGTCGTCCGTCGTCCGTCCACACTTAGTTCGTTAACAATCTAGTGGTCACATTTTTGCTCTGATTGTCATGAAACATGGTCAGGATGTTTGTCCCAATGATTTCTCGGACGAGTTCGAATATGTGTCATCTGGGTTCAAAAACTATGTAACTGTAACTAAAAATAGAATTTTCTTGTTAACACGCTAGCGGTCACATTTTTTATCCGATTGTCATGAAACTTGGTCAGGATGTTTGTCCCAATGATTTCTCGGACGAGTTCAAATATGGGTCATCTGGGTCCAAAAACTAGGTCACCATTACTATAAATAGAATTTTCTTGTTAACACTCTAGCGGTCACATTTTTTCTACGATTGTCATGAAACTTGGTCAGGATGTTTGTCCCAATGATTTCTCGGACGAGTTCGAATATGTGCCATCTGGGTCCAAAAACTAGGTCACTGTTGCTAAAAATAGAATTTTCTTGTTAACACTCTAGCGGTCACAATTTTGCTCTGATTGTCATGAAACTTGGTCAGGATGTTTGTCCTAATGATTTCTCAGACGAGTTCGAATATGGGACATCTGGGTCCAAAAACTAGGTCACAGTTACTAAAATTAGAATTTTCTTGTTAACACTCTAGCCGTCACATTTTTGCTCTGATTGTCATGAAACTTGGTCAGGATGTTTGTCCCAATGATTTCTTGGACGAGTTCGAAAATGGATAATTTGGGTCCAAAAACTAGGTCACTGTTACTAAAAATAGAATTTTCTTGTTAACACTCTAGCAGTCACATTTTTGCTCTGATTGTCATGAAACTTGGTCAGGATGTTTGTCCCAATGATTTCTCGGATGAGTTTGAATATGGGTCAACTGGGTCCAAAAGCTAGGTCACTGTTACTAAAAATAGAATTTTCTTGTTAACACTCTAGTGGTCACATTTTTTCTCCGATTGTCATGAAACTTGGTCAGGATGTTTGTCCCAATGATTTCTCGGACGAGTTCGAATATGGGTCATCTGGGTCTAAAAACTAAGTCACTGTTACTAAAAATAGAATTTTCTTGTTAACACTCTAGCGATCACATTTTTGCTCCGATTGTCATGAAACTTGGTCAGGATGTTTGTCCCAATGATTTCTCGGACGAGTTCGAATATGTGCCATCTGGGTCCAAAAACAAGGTCACTGTTGCTAAAAATAGAATTTTCTTGTTAACACTCTAGCGGTCACAATTTTGCTCTGATTGTCATGAAACTTGGTCAGGATGTTTGTCCTAATGATTTCTCAGACGAGTTCGAATATGGGTCATCTGGGTCCAAAAACTAGGTCACAGTTACTAAAAATAGAATTTTCTTGTTAACACTCTAGCGGTCACATTTTTGCTCCGATTGTCATGAAACTTGGTCAGGATGTTTGTCCCAATGATTTCTCGGACGAGTTCGAAAATGGATAATTTGGGTCCAAAAACTAGGTCACTGTTACTAAAAATAGAATTTTCTTGTTAACACTCTAGCAGTCACATTTTTGCTCTGATTGTCATGAAACTTGGTCAGGATGTTTGTCCCAATGATTTCTCGGATGAGTTTGAATATGGGTCAACTGGGTTCAAAAACTAGGTCACTGTTACTAAAAATAGAATTTTCTTGTTAACACTCTAGTGGTCACATTTTTTCTCCGATTGTCATGAAACTTGGTCAGGATGTTTGTCCCAATGATTTCTCGGACGAGTTCGAATATGGGTCATCTGGGTCTAAAAACTAGGTCACTGTTACTAAAAATAGAATTTTCTTGTTAACACTCTAGCGATCACATTTTTGCTCCGATTGTCATGAAACTTGGTCAGGATGTTTGTCCCAATGATTTCTTGGACGAGTTCGAATATGGGTCCAAAAACTAGGTTACTGTTACTAAAAATAGAATTTTCTTGTTAACACTAGCGGTCACATTTTTGCCTCGATTGTCACGAAACATGGTCAGGATGTTTGTCCCAATGATTTCTTGGAAGAGTTCAAATATGGGTCATCTGGGTCCAAAAAACTAGGTCACTGTTACTAAAAATAGAATTTTCTTGTTAACACTAGCGATCACATTTTTGCTCCGATTGTCATGAAACTTGGTCAGGATGTTTGTCCCAATGATTTCTCGGATGAGTTCGAATATGGGTCTTCTGGGTCTTGGTCACTGTTACTAAAAATAACTTTGTTGTACACAGGTGAGCGATAAAGGGCCATCATGGCCCTCTTGTTATTTCTATCAAGATAAAATCCTTTAAAGTTCAAGGTCTATTCATACTAAGAACTAATAACTTAGAATCACAATAATTGGTACAAGTTTGTACATCACCTGTTACTGTTAATTGTCACAAATTGACACGTTATTCTCTTCTGTCAGAGCCACTAATTTACAGAATATTCTCACCTGTCTGCTGGGACTCCAGAGAAGACGGTGACATGTTTAGAAGGTGCAAAATATCTTATTGACACTTGACATTTGAGGGGACATGAGTTGCTCAATTTTCCTTTAAAAACCTGCCTACCAAGATCAAACTAATAATTATCTCAAAATGTCAAACATACCGTATCTCTTTTATTGTCACTGTGACCTCACCGTAAAATTGTTGAATACCTAAAATTGTGGTGGGTCCTGTCAACAAATTGTTCACAGCAAAGGAAAACTTAGCAGTAATAGCATATGCTGAAGTCCACGGACAGCAACGGTGGTGACAGCGAATTTGAGAGTTTCGACGAGTCCGACGAGAATTTAGATACCACAAATAATCAAGAAGGAATTAATTTTTGCCAAATAAATCCACGTCAATATTTAACTATAGAAATTATAATGCGCTATTTTTTCAACGATTCTCTGTACGTTACTGAGCGACCGTCATTGTCTTTATCGTTTATGTGGTATTAACATTGTTACTTCCCCTTATTTCTCTTTCCATTTTGCAAAATTGTCGTTGATAGATTTTTACTGTCATTTTATGCGGAAAAAGGTGGTCCGCGGGTGAATTCCCGATATGTTGGATTTCGCGATATAGTTGATCACAATATAGCGGAGTTCCACTGTATCAACTGTGCGGCCTTTACATTGAATTAGGATTTTTCTTCATTTTTTTTCGGTCATTTAGGGGGTGCGGCAATTAGACGGGTGCGGCAATTACATAAGCGAGTATGGTAAGTGCCCCCTTTCATAAAATGTAACGCTCTCAGGGGGTTTAAAATGAAGTTTACGGTAGATCAGTATCTGTTACCAATTGAACAATGTAATTGCTAACATTGCGCAATACTTGTTATACATGTATATGATGACCATATTACAGTAATATTCATTTGTCATAATCTAATCTCGTTAGTTGAGAAGGTTGATTGCTCAGCTTGTATCTATTACTTAATACTGTCCGAATATTTCACTTTTTATCTATTACTCAGTACTTTCCAAATATTTCAAGGACTTTAAGGGAGGGGTTCACATAATTGTTTAATTAAAGGTAGTGTAACTTGTTAATTAGCCAGAAAAAAACGTGAGTGCCCAAGGTTATATTACTTATAAAGCTGAGCATGGAAACCAGTCAGAAAATCTCAAGCATCTGATTGGCTGAAAAGGCGGCTGGTCGCCATTTCAGCCAATCAGATGCTTGAGATTTGAGACTGGTTTTCAAACTCAGTTTTATAACTTTCAGTCATGGTTTACCAACAGCTGTTAAATACATGTAGGTGAAAACATGTTGCTAAGTAAAATAGACTGAAATACATGACAGCAATAAAATGATACAGTTAAAGCTGCTCTTGGGTATTACTTAATCCTTTACTCCTAAATAAACATTTTAATTGCATGGGCGAACCGCAGTGTAGATCCAGATCACCTGGCACATCTGTGCCATCTAATCAGAATCTACACTGTTAAATTTAAAAATTGATGGGTTATTGCTGATTGATGTGTCCAGTGCAGATCCATATCAGCCTAGATCTTGATCTGATCTGGTGACACATACATTAATGTTTTTGCTGGTAAAAGGTTATATCCCAGTTGCAAATATTGTAGATCCAGATCAGACTGCAAATCCGTTCTGTGGGCCCAGGGTTTTCTTACTCTTTAAGCTTACCTAGATGAATTCAAATTTGCAGCATACAAATTTAGACCCATACCAACCTATATATGATGTTGTATTTCCATGAAGTCTGATCCTGGTCTGCACTGTTTTACTACACATGTCTGTTTGAATTCTGCATTAATGCTTTACTCCATATATATAGTTTAAACTGAGCATGGAAACCAGTCACAAATCTCAAGCATCTGATTGGCTGAAATGGCGACCAGTCGCCATTTCAGCCAATCAGATGCTTGAGATTTGTGACTGGTTTCCAAGCTGAGGTTTATAACCTTGGGACCAGATCAGACAGCAGATATGTGCCAGCTGATCTGGATTTTCACTTTTTAAGGCCAAGCAATAAAGTAGTATCTGTCGAGTAAAGGATTAAAACTCATGGGTACTAATTTTAGTTCATTGTTTGGTGTCCTATAGAAAATTAATCATAGCTGTATACATGTTCCATCATATGTACTTTCTGTCTGTGTGGGAAGACTGTGTTTTCTGCATTTGGCCTATATGCATATTTAACTTTGTAAAGATATGAATAAAATAACTAGAAATGAAAGGTAATCTTTTGAACAAATACGTGGGTCAAGACAAGACAATAATTATTTCTGTTGTAGATTATGGAAAACAGTAATTTTGATGATTTTCTAGGGATATTCAAATCTCAGTCCTTTGGGTGGAGTTCATTAGTAAGTAACTGGTCTAGATCTAGATCAGTCAGAGTAAATTCAGTAAGCACCACACCAACTACTAAGCATGAAGTCAAACTTGCTGTTATTTGTTTATGTTAAGACGAGTCATAACAGTACAGAGGGTTCTCTGAATACAGACTGTTTAACCATGTTTCGACCAGTTTAGATCAAGATTATAGATCAGTGCCGTCTAATCACCTGGAAAATCTGTACTGTCAGATCTGGATCTACACTGTTTGCTTCTTAGAAATAACCTTATGAATATAACAACAAACAGATTAGATCTTGATCAGAAGAATTTGCTAGCTGATCAGGATAAAAATGAGTTAATTATAAAAGATCCTGATCTGCACTGTTCTGCAGCTATTGAGTATCTATGGACAGTGTTTTTTTTTCTCTTTTTGGGGAAGGGGGTCGCAGCCCTTTGGAGGGGGAAAATTGCGAAGCGAACAAAGAAAAGGGGAAATATTTGGAAGATACTTGCAGCCTGTCAAACACAACATAACAAAGTATTCACTGATCTTTTAATTCAAAGAAAGTCAGTGGTCTACAGTGAAATGTCTTTTTTTGTCTGCAAATTTATCAGTTATTCTTGTCACTGTATTGTCCATCAGTGGGGTATCCATTAAACATATTCAAAATTCAGATTTATCATCTTCACTATCGAACGGTGCTTAACAGACTCCGGCGAAGGGGGAATTTTTTAAGGATGTGGGGGAAAAATATATACTATTTTAAGGGGGGAATGGGGCCCTATTTCTTCAAATATTTGGCATAAAAAAAACACTGATGGAGTAAAGTGTTATTGGCAGTTAACAACAATTAAGTTGATTAAATAATGTAACATAATGGAATCAGCATCAGTTAATGAAGTGGATGTGGTGCCTCAAAGTCTGCATTATTTATACAATCTGTTGTTTTCCTCTATCAGTACTCTTTCATCATGCAGCATACTCCCTGCAGATGTAATTAAATCAGCAATTACAACACATAATGGCATTTCTACAGGTTCATTGCATATACAGAAATAATTGTATACATGTATTCAGGGGTTTCATTTGAGTCTGGTGATGACCCTTGACCTCATTTTGACCCCTACAATGTTACCTTTACGGTAATTTGTCCTTAAATAATGGGTACCATCATTGTTCAAATATTAGCCACACTCATGTATAAGCCGCACTGCCCCCAAACGTGATAGAACAGGTGAAAATGGCTTAACGAAAAGTATAACCAGCCAAACCTGTGTGTTAGCCGCAATGCCAACTGTTTACTTCCAAATTCTGGGGAAAAAGTGTGGCTTATATTGAAACAATGACGGTATTTTGGCTGAATCCCATTAAATGTGATGAAAATGACCCTTCACATGCAGCAGCTTGTGCATCCCATGGTATTGGTTTTAGTTTTTTATAAGTAAAAAAAAATTAAATAAGATACAACATGACAAAATGTGGCTTATGGCTTATGTAACTAATCTAGACCCAGATCAGCCTTCACAGCTAAGCAGCCTGATCAGGGTCTAATCTATTAGCCATTCATTCAGAAAAGCATTTCTATGGCATCTAGTAAACACTGAAGGTCCTTTTCAGACCATGTAAATTTGAGCAGAGTCTACTATTATTGCAAAGTCCTTAAGAATTTTTTTCTCCTGCTGTGTCATTATTTAAATTTTGATGGAAAATATTAACAAAAAATAAAAATAAACAATTTCTCTAACATAATAGAATTATCATGGAAAACCCCTTTGTTACGACCACTTAAATGGGCTTAATAGTTGGGTGGTTTTAATTCTGGGTTTGAAAATAGTACAAAACTAGGGGGCATTGAAATAGTAGTCATTATTGGGGGTGATCTTTATGAGGAGTTTTACTGTATACATCATGAATGAATAGCAATGTGCCTTGTGATTATTAGTCATGTTTATATATATTATTTATGTAAAGTAATGTGCTCTTTGAAATGTTAGTCATGTATAATATGTTGTTTTGTATGATTATGAGCTTTACAGCCTTCATGTACGTGGTCCGAATAAAATCAATCTTTCTTTTCAAATAATTTGGGGGTCTGTAAGTGGTTTTTGTCTTTTTATAAATGTAATCAAGATCAGAAATTAGACTCCGCTATCTATTGAGTTTGAAAGGTCTGTGCATTGGTGCAGTTTGATCAGAAACTGAAGTATTTGCTGTTTAGACAGAAAGTATATTTATGAAAAATATCCTAAATTGAATGGATGTGCAGGCTGGTTTGGATCTACACCAGTTGTTCATGGGAAATAGACCATATCCCATGGAGTAAAAGGTTGTACAGTAACATAAATTTATCATTTAATTGTTAATACAGAAGTGCTTTCAAAAACCGTAACGCTTTCAGCAGACATTACTCATTAGATAAGTCTTTATAATGTCAGAAAGAAAAATGTTTAATAAAGTAATAATTGTATGCAAACAGGTACAGCAAACTCTGTACAGCAGAAAAAATCTATTTGTTGTCTGTAAATTCTATTATTTTAACCCTTTCCTCCATAGGCACAGTTTAGATCGGCACGGATGTGCCGGCTGATCAGGATGTAAACAATTCGCTTTTAGATTTATTAGGTTATTTTCTGACCAAAATGCGACCAGTGCTGATCCTGATCAGATGGCACGGATGTGCCAGCTGATCTGAATCTACACTAGTCGCACATGCGTAAAAATGTGTATATATGGAGGAAACGGTTAACAAAGTGGTTACATGTAACAACAGCATCTTCTACTGAACTATGCACTCTTTTCTCTTATCACTTTACTCTGTACATAATACACATTTCAACACAATGTGCAACCTGTGTAAATCCAAATCAGGAATATCTGTGCCATCTGATCTGGATCTATGCTGGTTGCTTCTTGGTCACAAATAACCTTATGAATCAAAAGCAAACAATGCATATCCTGATCAGATGGCATGGATATGCTTGCTGATCTTTATCTAAAATGTTCGACCAAGGGATAACACCATGTCCTATGGAGTAAAGGGTTAGCATTTCATTATGCAGCTTTATATCATAATAGAGGAATTCAATTGCTTGAATTTATGCTCACATGAATTTATCATTTACAGCTTTATCGTTAAAATTTGTCCCCACAAAGTCCAATGATTCCACACAATTAATATTGTAAATCTTTTTATACGCCCTTTTGAAAAAAGGGACGTATTATGGGAACACCTGCGGCAGGCGGTGTCCACAACGTTTCCGCTCTCTAAGTCAAAGAGTTTTCATCCGATCTTTATCAAACTTGGTGAATATGTTGGTGGGCATAATATCTTGACCAAGTTCTATTACCAGCCAAATCCCCCCAGGCACTCCTGAATTATGGCCCTTGAATTGTCCAAAATGACTGTTTCCTCTCTCTAAGTCAAAGAGTTTTCATCCGGTCTTTATCAAACTTGGTGAATATGTTGGTGGGCATAATATCTCGACCAAGTTCTATAACCAGCCAAATCCACCCAGGCACTCCTGAATTATGGCCCTTGAATTGTCCAAAATTACTGTTTCTGCACTCTAAGTCAAAGAGTTTTCATCCGGTCTTTATCAAACTTCGTGAATATGTTGGTGGGCATAATATCTCGACCAAGTTCTATAACCAGCCAAATCCCCCCAGGCACTCCTGAATTATGGCCCTTGAATTGTCCAAAATAAGGGTGTACGCTCTCTAAGTCAAAGAGTTTTCATCCGGTCTTTATCAAACTTGGTGAATTTGTTGATGGGCATAATATCTCGACCAAGTTCTATAACCAGCCAAATCCCCCCAGGCACTCCTGAATTATGGCCCTTGAATTGTCCAAAAACTGAATTAGCGGTATCTGCTCTCCAAGTCGAATAATTTTCATCGTATCGTTACGCAATTTTGATGATCAGCATTTTGAAGGGCGTATTTTGTGTCAGTTTGGCACTCTTGTTAGAAAAGCTGTGGTCCACAGTGTTAATTAAAATAGTGATTGAATAAAGTTCTATGAATTGCATCCCATGCTATTGTGAAGACATTAATTTGGTCCCATTGATTTTTATTGAAGTATCATAGTACACATTATTATGATTCATAATTATGTCTCCCACCACGTAGTGGTGTGGGAGACATTTTGATTTGCTCCTGTCTGTCCGTCTGTCTGTCCGTCTGTCCGTCTGTCTGTCACA
This sequence comes from Corbicula japonica, assembly GCA_038501625.1. Lineage (NCBI taxonomy): Eukaryota > Metazoa > Mollusca > Bivalvia > Venerida > Cyrenidae > Corbicula > Corbicula japonica. The sequence continues at coordinate 852,865 of JAZAYU010000065.1, read as the reverse complement.
CTTGTCCGCTCTCTAAGTCAAACAGTTTTCATCGGATCATCACCAAACTTCATCAAAATGTTAGTGGCCATAATATCTCGATCAAGTTCGATAACCAGCCATATTTCCCAAGGAATCTCAGAATTATGGCCCTTGAATTATCAAAAATAAGTTGTTTAAGGCTTGTCCACTCTGTAACTTGAACAGTTATCATCTGATCTTCACCATACTTTATGAAAATGTTTGTGGCCATAATATCTCGGCCAAGTTCGATAACCAGCCGTATTGCCCCAGTCATGTCGGATTTATGGCCCTTGAATTATCCAAAATTGGCTGTTTAAGCCTTGTCTGCTATGTAACTGAAATATTCATCAACTGATTTTCAATAAACATTATGATAATGTGTGTGGCCTTAATATCTTGGCCAAGTTCGAAAACCAGCCACTTTGCACCAGGCATATCAGATTTATGGCCCTTTGATTTATCCGAAATTAGCCTTTTAAACATGTCACTAACCTGGTTCATCTCTCAAAGTCAGATAGTTTTCATTGTATCTTCACCAAAGTTTATCAAAATGTTGATGGCTATAATATCTTAACCAGGCTATAAAGAGTTGCTTCAAAATTCAGAAACAGCAGCAAACATTGTTGTTGGTGATTTCAATGTAAACATTGTTTGTGACAAAAATAATCTCCTCCATAAAGAAATGGCTGCTTTGAATTATAAACAACTTATAACACAGCCTACTACAGCTGGCAGGACCATTATTGACCATATCTATGTGAACAATGTAGAATGTGTATCCAGTGGAGTAATACCAACATACTATAGCTATCATGACATTACATACATTGCATTATGAGAAAGTACTGTGCTAAGCAGCTATAAAGGTATTTCTTACACTGTTTAAGTTTTCATTTTACAATATCTGTTCCATACTCATGATTTGGTTCTTCTCTCATTTTCTGCTATTTTTATTATATGATGTTCACCAAATGCTATAATTATCTGTGTAATAAAAAAACAGCCGCTTTGACCCCGGCACATAAGACTTATGGTCCATTTATTTATTTACAATTGGCCTTGATAGCCTTGTACACTCACTCTCATGGTCTTTTTTCAGTGCATCTTCACTGATATATCAAAATGTTAATGACAATAAGTTTGACAACCAGCCACATTGACCCTGGCACTTCAGGATTATGGCCCATCAGAAATTGAAACTTATGTTTTTCCTGATCCTCCAAAAATTTGTGACATTGTTTATGACTAATATTGCACAGAACTTCCGTATGCCCTTTTAATAAATTGCCATCTTTATATTCACTTCACCAGTTTTATCCTGTGCATCATCAAAGATGATGCCTTTGTGGGAGACATGTGCTTTTCCCAAAAGCAGTTCTAGTTATGAAAAGTGGGGTAATAATTAATGATGAATGCATCAATTAGGTAATTGAAGGCTCAGTGAATTTATTAAGAATATAAAACCTTTCCACCATATATATGCATTTTCATGCATGTGCGACCAGTGTAGATCCAGATCAGCTGGCACATCCATGCCGTCTGATCAGGATCTGCACTGGTTGTTTTTTGGTCAGAAATAGCCTAATAAATCAAATAGCAAACAGTGCAGATCCTGATCAGATGGCACAAGCGTGCCTTCTGATCTGGATCTACACTGTTTGCACATGCCATAAAGGTGTGTATATGGAGGAAAGGGTTAAAGGAGATATCTTAGCATATAAAAATATTACAATATTAATGTATCACAACTGAATGTAACTAAAATAATAAGAAATTTTATCTCATGTTATAATGGATGTAAATCTAACATTTTATGACAGAAATTTATAAATAAAAAACATAATGAGATAAATTTGTGCATTAAAACCTATGGGAGAAAAAATTATAGCAGGTTTTGTCTGTATTTAAGTGTTGCTCTTTGGAGATTACTTGTTGTTTTGTATCTCTGGAGTGATAGCATTCTTACAAGGTTTTGATATGTTGTTTCTAAATACAATTATTGCTTCTCGGAGGTCTTGGAAGTGTAGACCCTGATCAGACTGAGCGATATTATGCAGACTGATCTGGATCTAAACCTGTAGCAAACGTGACAGTGCTGCAGTTTAAGCACTTGAAGATCTCTTTTTTATTTAATGCAAACTGGATCACTGTAACCTACATCAGATTTCTGAAACATTTACATGCTCGGCAAAATGCATCAATTGCAGCATGTCTTGGCATGTCACTGGAGAAGATGTGTTAGGTGATAGTGTTAGATATTTCATTTGTTACTTAAATTTGAAAGAACTTAAATTTTTAACAATTATTTTCTCATTTATTATATCTAATTCAGATACACATTTTAAATAAATAATGTTAATTTAACCATGAAGTAGACATAATAAGCAATGTCTCTGCTCAACTTAACCATTTCCTCTATATATATCTTTATAGCAACGCAAACTGTGTAGATCCAGATCAGTTGGCACATCTGTGCAGTCTGATCAGGATCTGCACAGATTGATTGCCTTTTTTGCTGATCATAAAGCAAACTGTACAGATTCTGATCAGATGGCACTGATGTGCTGACTTATCTGGATCAACACTCAGGTTACAAGCACATGCTAAAAATTGTGTATGTGTGTTAAGAGTTAAGTTATATTAGGCCATTTCAAGGATTGATGTCATTTTTCAAAAGACATTTTTTAGCTCGACTATTCGAAGAATAGGGGAGCTATCGACTATTCGAAGAATAGGGGAGCTATCCTACTCGCCCCGGTGTCGGCGTCGGCGTCCGTTAAACAAAAAATGCACTTTGGTCCATTACTTGAAAACTACTTATGATATCAACTCGAAACTTGGAATATATATTCACCATCAAATTTTACATCATTACCAACAAGACCCATAACTCTGCTTCAAATATTTTTCAAGTTATGCCCCTTTTTCACTTAAATTTTGCGTTAAGGAAAATATGCACTTTGGTCCATAACTTATAAACTACTTGAGATATCAACTTGAAACTTGGAATATATATTCACCATCAAATTCTACATCATTACCAACAAGACCCATAACTCTGCTGTCAATATATTTCAAGTTATGCCCCTTTTTTCTTATATTTTGTGTCAAGCAAAATATGCATTTTGCCTCTAACTTTAAAACTAATTGAGATATTGCCTTGAAACTTGAAATATATTTTCACCATCAAAATCTACATCATAACCAATAAGGCTCCAACGTTTACACGTTTAAACGGTAACGTTTCGTTTTCGGGCCGTAAACGTTTATAGAATCTGGAACCGTTTATACGAACGGTCACGTGATTGTAAAGGCGGCAAAATATTTGCTGAAAATCGGCAACGATACACTTAGAAAATATTAATTTTATTTACACACTAAGTACATAATTGTATTTAAATCTCTCACTTTGTTAATGATTTCCGCGATGTCCATTGGTTTCAATAGCTTCTGAAAACCAGGGGTCATCTGATCCCTGTTGAGAATGTTCATGGGGTCATTATCAGATTGACACTAAAGTCATATCTTGTATTTAGTGAACAAAACTTGCTTTAACTTCATTTTAAATTATTTTAGCGGTTAAATAAGTGTTTACTTTATTTTTAAAATGGAATATAGACCAAAGTTTTCTTTATTCTTGCAACGGTGGGGTGGAAAGTGGAAAAACAATTGCTTGCATAAAATGCAAGAATTTACATCAGCTGAAATCCCTGGATGTCGTGATCATGTCGGTGAATGTAGCAAAGTGACATGCAGAATTTCACAGGATTCCCATTGAAGTTTAGCGATCCTATAAGATCCCGTTATATTGGAGTTGCATTGTTATTTACATCTTACAAAGTTCAGTGAAACTTGTCACATTGCTATCAGGGTTGTATGATATAAACAACGTTTAAACGGCACCGTTTCGTTTATCATGGTCCGTGTAAACGTTTACAAAAATTTGTAAACGTTGGAGCCTTAATAACCAACAAGACCCATAACCCTTCTTCCAATATTTTTCAAATTATGCCCCTTTTTCGCTTACATTTTGTGTTAAGCAAAATATACAGTCGGCCCTTAACTTCGTTATGAATGGAGGGATTTCAAAATAACTTGGCACAAATGTTCACCATGACAAGGCGGTGTGTCGCGTACAAAACCCATGCCTGTAGGTCCAAAGTCAAGGTCACTGTTATTAAAAATAGAATTTTCTTGCAAAATCGTGTCCGCTCTGTAACTTTGTTGTTTCTTATTGGGTTTTTAAATAACTTGGTATAATTGTTCACCATATCAAGACGGTGTGTCACGTACATGCCCAAGCCTGTATGTCAATGGTCAAGGTCACTGTTGCTAAAAATAGAATTTTCTTGTCTAGGCTGTTACTTTGTTATGAATGGAGGGATTTCAAAATATCTTGGCACAAATGTTCACCATGACAAGGCGGTGTGTCCGCACAATACCCATGCCTGTAGATCCAAGGTCAAGGTCACTGTTACTAAAAATAGAATTTTCTTGTCCAGGCTGTAACTTTGTTATGAATGGAAGGATTTCAAAATAATTTGACACAAATGTTCACCATGACAGGGCGGTGTGTCACGTACCATGCCCATGCCTGTAGGTCAAAGGTCAAGGTCACTGTTACTAAAAATAGAATTATCTTGTCCTGGCTGTTACTTTGTTATAAATGGAGGGATTTTAAAATAACTTTGCACAAATGTTCATGAAATGGCAGTGTGTCCGCACAATACCCAAGCCTGAAGGTCCAAGGTCAAGGTCACTGTTACCAAAAATAGAATTTTCTTGTCCAGGCTGTAACTTCATTATAAATGGAGGGATTTCAAAAAAACTTGACACAAATGTTCACCATGAAAGGGCAGTGTATCGCTTATTATTCCCATCATTGCACTTGAGTGTCTGAAAATGATGCATAGCGGGGCATCCGTGTCCTATGGACACATTTCTAGTTTCACTTATATTTTCACTTAAGTGCACTTCATCGATAACTTTGCAAATACTTAAGGTATCAACTTCAAACTACCATTATATTTTCATTTCAGTTCTTTTTCTGTAACATTACTGAAGTGATTGATATTTGACTAAAGTAAATGTCTCTAATAAAAAATTATTAACAAGTTTTCTAACAAATTCAGAAATATTTCATAGTTATTCCCCTATTAAGTTTAATATTTATGGTACATTTAGGAATTATTTCTGTTATTTGAAAATAATTTCTCCCGTACCATTCACTTGTAAATATTTTTCCTGATTGCACATGAATGTATGGCCATAGTTGTTATTGTTTTAATCTTCAAATTGCATTTGTTTCAAATGATTCGAATAGTCGAGCATGCTGTCTCCTCTGACAGCTCTTGTTAATTTAGTGATATTTAGAGACCTCTGCACATATTTCAACAATTCAAAAAAACATTTTTTACGAAAAACATGATTGATCATATAATAACCTTTTGCACAACTTTCAATAAATTAATATAGATATATGAGATTATCCCTTTCCTGGATATATACGCATTTTTACGCATGTGCGAACAGTGTAGATCCAGATCAGCCGGCACATCTGTGCCGTCTGATCTGGATCTGCACTGGTCGCATTTTGGTCAGAAATAACCTAATGAATCAAAAAGCGAACAGTTTAGATCCTGATCAGGTGGCACGGATGTGCTGGCTGATCTGGATCTATATTGTTCGCCCTAGCAATAAAGATGTATCTATACAGGAAAGGGTTATGGCAGAGGAATGTTTTAACTGAACCCTTTACTGCTCAGGATAATGGCTGTTAACCCTTTTCTCCATAAACACACCTTTATTGCACCGTTTAGATCCATATCAGCTGGTACAATGTATTTGCCAGCTGATCTGGATCTACACTGGTCACACTTTCGTGTAATTGTGTATATATGGAGGAAAAGGTTAATGATATATTAAGATCCAAGAAAGATCCAAGATCATCTGATCAGGATCTACACTTGCCTCCATGACACTTACTGTATTTGCTTGTCCTCTTGATTTATTTATAGTGATAACATTTCATTGAGACATGTGTAGCCAGTTTGGTGGCTTTTAAGGTAGCATGTTATTAAATATAAATTACAACCAGGAAGATGAGTAATTCAATCAGAAGGAAACTGCTGCTTAATGCATAGTGTGTTCACTGCATGTGTTACATCGATCATTTAATGTGTATAATAACTTTCAGTTTTATCTTTTGTTGATGTCAAATCAATGTAGCAACATGTGGGTAGAATAGCGTGCCTCATGTATTTCATTAAGGATGATTTCCATATGAATTTGAAAGGTGTCACACTGATATTCAAAAGGTGTCACACTGATATTCAAAAGGTGTCACACTGATATTCAAAGTTGATCTCAGTCCAGTTGGTCAATTTGTATTCAGGTTTCATGGGCTATTTCACACCTTTTAAAAAAGTTTAATTTTAAACTTGAGGTTTTTTATTTCCCATGTATCATTTTCTAGGTTAGCACTTGTAACTTTTAAGTTGAAGGTAAATTGGCAAAGTATGCAATGTGCACTCCAAGTTATATTATAAAATTCATTTAACCCTTTCGCTGCAAGCGTTGAAAACCCGAATTGACGTTGTCAGTGCCGAGAGTTTTTTTTATCCCATAAAAAAGTACCAATACCAAGGTCAGAATGAGGCTGGTTATTTTTAGATATATCAAATAATTACTATGTTTACATGTGAAATCGAAAGCAATAACATTATTGGTCAATATTTGAATGATCTGCCTACGTCAGCATAGAAATCCCCGCTTTGCATGCTGGTATATATATAGAAACGGTAGAAATGGCTAAAGCCGTCCATAGGGCAAATACGCCGAAAATAATAGGGACGGCTTAAGCCGTGTTATGGCAGTGAAAGGGTTAAAGACATGAATATCAAACACATTTTCTTTACTTTAGGAGCCAACCTATTTGTATAAAAAAAAACTTAGAGCCAGATTGATTAAGTTGTAGCCAGATGGCTCATTTGACTTATGCCCTAACATAGATTTTTCACCTTCGCCTTTTGGTTTAGATCAAAGGGAATTAACAACAAAAATATCTGTTTTACTTATTTTATATTTTTGTTGATGGCTTTGGGACTAAGGGCATGAATAAATGTATAAAAAGCATAGAAAATAATTAAATCAAATTAATTTCATAATTTAACTCTAAAACCATACACATTTTTTCCCCATGCGCGATTAGTGTAGATCCAGATCAGCCAGTTCATAACTGAAGAGATGTAAGGATAAAGCAAGTCTTTACTTTAGACAGAGGCTATAATAACCCTTTCCCCTACAGACACACCTTTATTGCTAGGGCGAACAGTTTAGATCCAGATCAGCCGGCACATCCATGCTGTCTGATCAGGATCTAAACTGTTCGCTTTTTGATTCATTAGGTTATTCCTGACCAAAATGCGACCAGTGCAGATCCTGATCAGACGGCACGGATGTGCCGGCTGATCTGGATCTACACTGGTCGCACACAAATAAAAATGTGTATATATCCAGGAAAGGGTTATTTTATATACTTTATGTAATTTTTTATATGTAATAGAGACACAGTTAATTCTTACCAAAAATATAAATTAAGTACTTTACCATCTCGGAGTAGCAGCAATAGAAAGATTCCTGCTTCACATTTTCCTCCATATATATACTCCGTTTATTGCATGAGCGAAAAGGGAAGATCCAGATCACCCTGCACAATCGTGCCTTCAGATCAGGATCTTCACTATTTTGTTTTTAAATCTGACCAAAAAGCAAACAATGCAGATCCTGAATAGACTGCAGGAATGTGCAGGCTGATCTGGATCTACACTGTTTGCCCATGCAATAAATGTGAATTTATGGAGTAAAAGTTAAAGCATAATACATGTACTAGTATAGCAAGATAATGTTATAATGATTAAATCAGTTAAATGTACAACTTCTTGCTTATTATACCCAAAATTAAATGGAGCATGTCACATATTCAGTCATATTTTTGACATTTTAGTACTTACTGTATTTGGAAAGAAATTATAATCATTTATAATTTGTTTATAAAGTTAGTGGTGATATCTTGTTACACAATTTGACTATTCCTTTAATCCATATATTACACAATTTTACGCATTTGAAACCAGTGTAGATCCAGATCAGCCAGCCCATCTGTGCCATTTGATCTGGATCTGCACTAGTCACATCTTGGTCATTAATAACCTATTTGTAATGAATCTAAAAGCTAATAATGTAGATCCTGATCAGATGGCACAGATATGCAGGCTTATCTTTATCCACTGTTTGCCCATGCAATGAAGGTGTATTTATGGAGAAAAGGGATACATAATGTTTGTTTTACTGTGCAATTCATAATAAGATATGTTATTTCAAAGAAAAATATTTACTGAAGACACTATTTAATGTGATAAAACACTTTGACTCATATGAGAACCAGAACCATTTAGTGGAAACAAAGAACAACATGAAAACACTCAGTTTAACCATTTACCGCATAGTCTGCATCTTTTTTGCATGGGCAAACAGTGTAGATCCCATGCCCTCTGATCAGGATCAACAATGTTCACTTTTTGATTCATTAGGTTAACCAGTCTCAAATCTCAAGCATCTGATTGGCTGAAATGGCGACTGGTCGCCATTTCAGCCAATCAGATGCTTGAGATTTGAGACTGGTTTCCATATTCTTGACCATAATGTTTACAGTGCAGATCCTGATCAGAGGGCACAGATGTGCGTTACATCCATATAATGTAATAGAGATACAGATTAAGTTTAAGCATTCTTGGTCTTTGGTGTATGATAATGAATGTGTTTTGTTTATTTTTTATTCACATTTTATTTTCAACAACATTATTACAAATCGTATGCATGTGTATTATTTACATGTATATATAAACATAACAAAAAAATAACAGTTAAATAGTAGACAACATTTTGACACGAATGTGTTTTGTTTTTAAGGATCACTAACCCTGAAGATCCCATGGAAGAACTTGTATACAGAGCCTGTAATAGCCACCATTGATGGATTATATGCCCTTGCTGTTCCCAATGTCGGTGAGTTATTTCCCTTAGAAAGCATTTACACCAGCCTTGGAGTTGTTACATGAGAACGCTGGTAAGTTATACAGTGTCTGTTATAACAATCATGGATGGATTATATATTCTTGATTTGCCAAAAGTTGGTAAGTTACCTCCCTTAGTACATGGTGCAGCAAGAGCCTAATGTTACATTCTTCATACAGTGCCTGTTAAGAAGCCCCATTTGTCAATTTGTGCAGACCCTTCCTGTTCCCAAAGCTAAGAGCCTTGGTTATCTGCCCTTACTAAGTTAGATGCCCTTGCTTGGTTTCTTGACCTTGATGTTTCTAATATGGACCATTTTTCTGTGATGTTTGTTCTCAATGTTACAAAACACCATTCTGTTTGACTCTTGACATTTTTAAGTGCTAATTGCAGTTGTTATTCTTCATCTGTATTTATCTGTGTGACTTTTATATAACATTTTGTGGCCCCAAGTGAGTTAAGTATGTCTTGGGACTTGATATGCTATTAATATTCTAATGTTATGCTAATTTGTAAGTATTGGTGATTTCCCTTTCGACATTATGTTAAATAAACAACATTATAAGCACAATAAAAGTTGAACCTGAAAGACACAACAGTTTCCAGTCATTTATCCACTCAATCTCATTTAAGTCAGATCTAACAAAATTTTAGATCTGATGACGGCATGCAGACACCGTACATAAGCTGTAGCGGTTTTCCCCGATCACTATTTTTAGAAATTGTCAACACAAGAAGCATGATTTATAACTTTCGCAAAATGATCTGAAGATGTCTTTACATTAGAAATGAATGCAACACTACATGAACACATAACTTTAGTAAAATATGTATTACGCAGGCTGTAAACACTTTCCATGGTTAAAATTGCTTTGTTTACTTTCACTTTTGTGATTTTGTAGGCGACAATCTGATTGGTTCAAAGGGTTAGTGATAAAAGCATGTTTTATTTACTCGTCAGATCCTGATAGCCTAGCAGTTTTCAGGAGATGATTTTAATCAGATTTTTATCCTCTATACATTCCCACAATCATACCACTGTTTGTTACTCTCCGGATTAACAAGAAAACAGTTGGATGAAATGGTTTCACTCTCTGTCTACTTGTATTTCAGGGATCAAGTACAATGCAGAGAAAGAGGCTAAGGAGAAGTGGGAATCTAAACAGAAGAAACTTCAGGCTCTCGAAGAGGCCAAAAAACTCGAAGCTGAAAAAGGTAAATTACCAGTATTGCTTTACTTTTTGTCCCATATATACACACTTTTACGCATGCAAGACCAGTGTAGATCCAGATTATCAGCACATCATTCTGTGCCTTATGAAATGATTCTGAACTAGTCATATCTTGGTCAGAAATAACCTACCGTCATTGTTTGAATATAAGCCGCACTTTTTCCCCTAGAATTTGGAAGTAAAAAGTTGGGGATGCGGCTAATACACAGGTTTGGCTGCTTATACTTTTCGTTAAGCCATTTTCATCTGTTCTATCACGTTTTAGTGCAGTGCGGCTTATACATGAGTGTGGCTTATATTCCAACAATGACGGTAATGAATCTAAAAGCACAGTGTAGATCCTGATCAGATGGAACAGATGTGCTATCTGATCTGGATTTACCCTGTTTGGCCATGCAATAAAGGTGTTTCTATGGAGGAAATGTCTAACAGTGTCTTTTGTTTTTAAATAGATGATAGTTGATGAGAGATTAATTTAAAACTTCAACCTGTTGCTCCATATAATTATTATATGCCCCTTTATTGCATGGGCAAACAGTGTAGATCCAGATCAGCTGTTACATCTGTGCCATTGGATCTGGATCTACACTGTTTATTTTTAGATATATTCGTCGCCTTAGTGCAATAACGGTATATCTGCATCATATTTCAATGGCACTTATACTGTTATTGCACTAAGATGACGTATTATGTTGTTTCCGACCAAGATGCAACCAGTGTAGATATAAACACAGATATGACATCAGATTTGAATCTACACTTTTCACACTTATCAGGGGTTCTACTAGCTGCTGAATGTCAAGTGTCATTTTGTTGCTCTTTTAGTGGATTCTGGCAATTAATAGCAAACATTCCCCAAAGTTTAGAGAAAAAGTGACCCTTCATCTAAATCATGGGGGTCAAAATGAGACTCCTTGAAAATTTCAAGTCAAAGGGTCATCCCAAGGGTCAAATGGAATCCCTGCACATGGTATAACCAGTACAGATAGACAATTACAACTAGTTTTGTAACATAAATAGATTTTGGTTTATGCTGCGTTTCATTCCTTAACACAGTGTTGTTATTATTAAATTTAATAAAATTTTAAATCTATTTAATATTTGCATCTCTGTAACAAAAATGAAAGCAAAATATGGGTCATTTCCATAGTTATAAGAAACTGAAAAGATATTACCTAGATCATGTAGATATGTCTATTAACTTGCTTAATTGATTTCAGACAAACCTAAAGAGAAGAAAAAGGACTCTTTTGCTGAGAAGTTTGCTACACAGGTGATAAAAAACCTTCAGGTAGAAATCCGGAATATCCATGTTCGGTTTGAAGATCGCTACACAAATCCACAGCAGCCATTTTCTATCGGAGTTACATTACAGGAGCTCTTGTTCAGGGTAGGCACAACATGTAAAAAAAATCCTCATTTTGCACTTAAACTCAGTGACAAATGGTTGTCTTTAGACTGTTTTGTTTTGTAATATTTTTATGCTTTTTCTTACTTATATTGAATTGTTAATGTTTTCTTAACCCTGTACTATATTTAAATTGGTTTTATGGCGTGTGCAATCAGTTTAGATCTAGGACAAAACCTTCTGATTAGTATCCATACTGTTTGATTTTAGATCTATTGGTTATTTCTGACCAAGAAGTGAAAATTGTAGATCCTGATCAGACGACTGCACGGATGTACTGGCTGATCAGGAACTACACTGTTCACACATGCGATTAAAGGCATATAATGGAGTGGGCTTAAACTCGGTGACAATCCCTGTCTTGAAACTGTTGTATTTTTCGATACAGGATTGCACTGAACCATGAATATTGTATGCTTTTTCTTATTTCCATTGAAGTGTTCATGTTTTCTAAACCCTTTACTCCAAATATATCTGTTTTATCACCTTGTCACAAGTGTTGATGCAGATTATCTGGCACATGTGTGCCATCTGATCTGGATCTACATTGATCGCTTTTTGGGGTGAGAAATAACCTAATAAATGAAAGCAAACAGCGTAGATTCTGATCAGACAGTCTCGATGTACTGGTTGATCTGGATCTACACTGTTTTGCCATGGGATAACACCTACCTAATTGAGTAAAGGGGTAAACTAAAAAAAATGTTAGTTTGTAAAAGGCTTATTTAAAAAGCTTGAAGCTAAAAAGATGATATGTTTATTTACAGACAACAGACGAGAACTGGAAGCCTTCCATAATTAAAGATGCTGTCTCACAGATATACAAGGTAACTGCTCCTTTCACATAACTTTTATCATCTAGGGCTCTGAATACTGGGCTGTTAGAGCAACAAGGGTGAAAGATATCAGACTTATGCTTGAAATTCAGGTTTCTGTGTGTCTAGAAATGATTGATTTTCTTTATTTTCCTTATATAAATTGATAAATTTTCGGGTTTTCAGGTTTTTCAGAATTCATAACTTTCACCCTTGGAGCAACATTGTTGTCCTTAACCCTTTCCTCCATATACATTCCTTTATGGCTTGGGCAAACAGTGTAGATCCAGATCAGCTGGCACATTCAGGCCCTCTGATCAGGATCTGCACTGTTTGCTTTTTGATTTATCAGGTTTTTCTGACCAGAAAGCGAACAGTGCAGATCCTGATCATACAGCATGGGTGTGCCAGTTGATCTGGATGGTCACTGAGTCATTTTATTAACCCTTTACTTCATGTGTATACCTTTTAACTGATTTGCAACTAGTGTCAATACTGACAATAATCCCTATATAAAGGGAGCTAACCCTTTCCTGTATAGATGCGCATTTTTACGCATGTGCGACCAGTGTAGATCCTGATCAGCCGGCACATCAGTGCCCTCTGATCAGGATCTGCACTGGTCGCATTTTGGTCAGAAATAACCTAATGAATGTAAAAGCGAACAGTTTAGATCCTGATCAGATGGCACAGATGATCTGGATCTGAACTGTTCGGCCTAGCATAACTCATCCATCAGATCAGGATCTACACGTTTCACATCTTTTGAAAATCAGCTATTTCTAAATTGATCTGCAATTTTAGCGATTGCTTAGTATATAGTGATGATTGCATTCAGTCTGATCAGAGAGTGCCTATTCACTTTTAGTGCCTCACTGGGCTGACCTTAATTTACCAATGAAGCATTCAAATTATGAGTTGGTTTGACAGATAGGCGAGGTTCACTAGATGGTATCATATTTAGGTGTATATTCTATTTTTCAAGTTCATGGTGGATCTTTAATCTTCAATTTATATCCTATTATCAGAATTTTGGGTGTAATATTCTAAAAAGAAGCCCTTTTGGTATACAGGGTGTTGCTGTATATGAACCAAGTATTTGAAGCCGGATTGGCTATTTTGTTGCTATTCCTACTTTAAATATTAAATATTGAGTGTTGTCTTAGATTTGTTTTTGTTTTTTTAAATTATTGACATAAGACTTAATAATTGTGGTTAATTTGCTGCTGCTGTTGTTGATGATGCTGATGATGATGGTTGATATCAATGATCATGATTTGCTGTATGAGACAGAATCAACCCCATGTTACTACTCAATACTCCCTAAATCTCAAAGAGATTGCTTTGTTGTTCTTTCTTATACCTTTTCTGTTTAGGACAGTTTATTACAATCCTTGGTTTTTGTAGTTTTTAGTGTTTTTATATCAGCTAGTATTTTCAGCATAAAAGGCATATATATGAATTGTTGAACTGTTTTACAGCTTGTGAAGTTGGAGGCATTGGCAGTGTACTGGAACAGTAAGACTGACTTGTATGAGACCCAGCCAAAAGCTGTGATCCTAGTAAGTACATGTACTAAGATATGGGTCCAAGGTTATAGAACTGAGATTGGAAACCAGTCTCAAATCTCAAGCATCAGATTGGCTGAAATGGCGACCAGTCGCCATTTCAGCCAATCAGATGATTGAGATTTGAGACTGGTTTCTATGCTCAGTTTTATAAACTTGGGCACTGATCATTATAATAACATCCATTTTAGATAAAGCTATTTCAAAGAAACTTGAAGCATTTAACACATGAAAAATCATTCAGAATTTGAAATCTTTTGGTTAAAATAACTGTTTTGTAAAACAAATCTGTTTTGACCTAAGACTGGTTTCAAGTACAGTTTTAAAAACCTTCGGGCATGAAACATTGTTTACTAACACTGGTATTGTTTATTTTACAGAAAAACCTGAAGAGTGCAATAGCAGAAGGCAACAAAAGTGATTTTCAGTACTGTAAGTATTTGCACCTGTGTGTGAGATTTTCAGCCTTCGGGGCATGATATAAATTTTGTGAGAAAAAATTCTGCAGATCCAGTAACTTTGTAGTTATATTTCTGGAGCAGAGTTCCATTTGTTTCATGATGAAGATTCCATCCTGTGAAAGCGATATAAACAAAATAGTTGGAAAATGGAAAACATTACTGTCCTGGTACTGTTCTTGGGCTTTGGAATGTTATTCTACTCTTGCAATAAAGCCTGTAAAAGATACTTGCATTCCTTTGAGTGGACATTATGCATTTTAAATTCTTATACAACCTTTATGATTCTCCATCGGCAATGCATTGTCACCGCAGAAAATAACCATATGATATATCACTGCTGTAACCGCTTAATGAACATACTCTGCAAAGCAGTACCATTATTTTCAAAGCTCATTAAAGCTTATTTGTGTTGGAATTGAAAATATGAGTAGCTGCCGGTTATGAATTGCAGGATATATCACCCATCGTCGTTCAAATGTGTAGAAATATATCACTTGGGGCTTCTAACCTCCTGTAATATCCTTGTGTATCTAGTGCAACCTATGACCTAACTGTAACTATATTGTATATTGTAGTGGTGCGACCTATATCATCTGTTGCTCACCTCAAGCTGAACACAAAACCTGAGGAACAACAGTTCAGTACCCCAAAGATCTTCCTCACTGTGATATTTGATGAGATCTCTGTCTGCCTCGCCAAATTACAGGTAACTAGGACTAATATGCAATAACTTGTATCACTCACCCCCTCCCTCTCAGTGACCTTGCCCTTCTAGTCTCTGCCTCACCAAGTTACAGGCAACAAACATAATAAGGGCTAAAATACAACAATCTTAACTGGAAAAAAATGTTGTTTAAACTTGTACATGTATTACACACACCCTGCTCCATTTGCAACCCCACCTTTCCAAAGATAATATTAGATTATCAATGACAGGGATTGCCTTATAGGGAGACAGGGGAGAAATGGGCTGAAGGCTATAAAACTGAGATTGGAAACCGGTCTCAAATCTCAAGCATCTGATTGGCTGAAATGGCGACTGGTCGCCATTTCAGCCACTCTGATGCTTGAGATTTGAGACTGGTTTCCATGCTCAGTTTTATAACCTTGGGCACAGGTCTTCCGACTGTCCTCTAAGTCTCTACGAGACAAGGGAGAATTTCTTCACTATGTGTTTATTAACAGAATTTTAAAACCTGCTTAGTTTCTCCCTAAAACAGGTATAACTTCTCTCCATTCTGACAAATCTAATTTATTTATATTTCAGTACAATGATATTCTGGAGATGTTGGAAGGATTTGAGAGAGTGAATTTAATGGGGATTTACAAGAAGTATAAACCAGATGTGCCGCTGAAAGGAAACCTCAAAACATGGTAATAATTCTGTTTTTATCCTTTATATAGTGGTTGTCCCACGGGCAAACAGTGTAGATCCAGATCAGCTGGCACATCAGGATCTACATTGTAAGTTTTTATATTCATTTAGATTTTTGATCAAAAGGCAGAAATATAGACCCAGAGATCTTACAGCACGGATGTGCCAGCTGATCTAATTTACTCCATAGACGAGGCTTTGATGGCATGGACCAACAGTTAAGATCCAGATCAGCTGCCACATAATTGTATTTCAGCTGATCAGGATTTAAACTGTTTGCTTTTAGATTCATTTCTGACCAGGAGGTGAACATGGTAGATCCAGATTAGATGACACACAGATGTGCTGGCTGATCTTGATCTAAACTGGTTACCTATGTGATAAAAAGCCAAGGGCTTAACATTAATTCCAAAGGTTAAAGATTTTATTCAAACACTCATTACATGAACACTTGTACATACTAAGAAGAATACCATTGACCCTTAATTGATTTTGTTGATAAGTACAGGAAACTCTGTGAATCTGCTGTTTATTCATAGAAAATATTTACATATTAAGAACATTTATAGAGCTAGGCTCAATACTTGTCTAACTCATACATAGTTAATGAAGAAAATAGTCCATTTTTGTGCCAAACCATTGATTTGTATTTTTGTCCATGTACAGGTGGCACTTTGCATACAAATGTATACTAGAGGAGTCTGTTCGCCGGAGACGGAAGATGTGGTCCTGGGCCCACATCAAGGAGCACAGGGATATGAAGAGACGTTACAGGGACGTCTATATACAGAAACTGGAGAGTAAGAAAGTCTCCTCAGATCTACAGAAAAATCTTGATGTAAGTACTCTCACTGCCTGTATTTTCCCAACTGTTATTACCAGATTGTCAGATACTCCGATTCCCTTTTGTAGAAAGATTTTTTACAATTTACCTTTGTTAAGCCTTTTTATGCCCCCGCCATGAAATGGCGACGGGCATTAAGAGTTGTTTCTGTCCGTCCGTTCGTACGTCTGTCCGTCCATCTGTCCGATATTCTCGTGAACGCAACTCCTCCTACACTACTGGTGGGAATTTAATGAAACTTGACCACAATGCTTGGCCTGATATGTTGTTGTGCATAAAGGTGGGGTTTCGCTCTTACATGTTCCGTTCAGAAGTTATGGCACTTTGATACTTCCATTTACATTAGTTTTAATAGGAGTATATCTCGTGAACGCAACTCCTCCTACACTACTGGTGGGAATTTAATGAAACTTGACCACAATGCTTGGCCTGATATGTTGTTGTGCATAAAGGTGGGGTTTTGCTCTTACATGTTCCGTTCAGAAGTTATGGCCCTTTGATACTTCCATTTACATTAGTTTTAATAGGAGTATATCTCGTGAACGCAACTCCTCCTACACTACTGCTGGGAATTTGATGAAACTTTACCACAATGCTTGGCCTGATATGTTGTTGTGCATAAAGGTGGGGTTTTGCTCTTAGATGTTCTGTTCAGAAGTTTTGGCTCTTTGATACTTCCATTTACATTAGTTTTAATAGGAATATATCTTGTTTCTTATATTTTGTGTTAATCAAAATATGCATTTTGCCCATAACTTTAAAACTACTTGAGATACTGCCTTGAAACTTGAAATGTATTTTCACCATCAAAATCTACATCATAACCAACAAGACCCATAACCCTGCTTCCAATATTTTTCAAATTATGCCCCTTTTTCACTTACATTTTGTGTTAAGAAAAATATACACTTTGCCCTATTTTGTGTTAAGAAAAATATACACTTTGCCCTTAACTTCATTTGGAATGGAGGGATTTCAAAATAACTTGGCACAAATGTTCACCATAACAAGGCAGTGGTGACAATACCCATGCCTGTAGGTCCAAGGTCAAGGTCACTGTTACTTAAAATAGAATTTTCTTGCAAAATCTTGTCCGCTCTGTTAATTTGTTATTTCTTATCGGATTTTTAAATAACTTGGTATAATTGTTCACCATATCAAGACGGTATGTCACGTACATGCCCAAGCCTTTAGGTCGAAGGTCAAGGTCACTGGTACTAAAAATAGAATTTTCTTGTCCGGGCTGTTACTTTGTTATGAATGGAGGGATTTCAAAATAACTTGGCACAAATGTTCACCATGACAGGGCGATGTGTCGCGAACCATGCCCATGCCTGTAGGTCAAAGGTCAAGGTCACTGTTACTAAAAATAGAATTCTCTTGTCCGGGCTGTTACTTTGTTATGAATGGAGGGATTTCAAAATAACTTTGCACAAATGTTCACTATGACAAGGCAGTGTGTCCGCACAATACCCAAGCCTGAAGGTCCAAGGTCAAGGTCACAGTTACTAAAAAATGTTCACTATGACAGGGCGGTGTATCGCGTACCATGCCCATGCCTGTAGGTCAAGGTCACTGTTACTAAAAATAGAATTCTCTTGTCCATGCTGTAACTTTGTTAGGAATAGATTGATTTCAAAGTAACTTGACACAAATGTTCATCATGACAAGATGGTGTGTCCCGTACCATGCCCATGCCTGTAGGTCCAAGGTCAAGGTCACTGTTACTAAAATAGAATTTTCTTGTCAGGGTTGTAACTACGTTAGGAATAGAGTAATTTCAAAATAACTTGGCAGAAATGTTCACCATGACAAGATGGTGAGTCGTGTACCATGTCCATGCCTGTAGGTCCAAGGTGAAGGGCACTGTTACTAAAAATAGAATTTTCTTGTCCGGGCTATAACTTTGTTTTGAATGGAGGGTTTTCAAAATAACTTGGCACAAATGTTCACCATGACAAGGCGGTGTGTTGCGTACATTACCCATGCCTGTAAGTCCAAGGTCAAGGTCACAGTTACTAAAACTTGAATTTACTTGTTCGGGCTATAACTTCTTTATGAATGAAGGGATTTCAAAATAACTTGGCACAAATGTTCACTATGACATTGCATTGCATTACCACCAACTTCTTTACAGACATTTTCGTAATGAGAAGACAACAGTGCCACAAATACAAATAATTTACTTGATCATCAAGTTTATGCATATTCTTATAATTACTCGAACATCACTGTCTTTGAAATGCTATTATTCCCATCATTGCACTTTAGTATCTGAAAACGATGCATAGTGGGGGACACATTTCTAGTCTCCATATATAGGCCGTTTATCACTTTGGCAACCAGTGTAGATCAGCCAGCACATCCGTGCCATATGATCAGGATCTGCATTGGTTGCTTTTAGATCCATGGGGTTATTATTGAGCTAGAAGCAAAAAGTGTATATCCTGATCAGATTGCATAGTTTGCCCATGCAATTAAGATAAGACCAGTATATTATCCCAGAAATCTGATTGGTTGTAATTGGGCACAGTCTCAGAATAAACCAATGGGAAGCTTGAGATCTGAAACTGTTTTCCATAATCTTTATAAAAATTATTAAGTGGATCCAGGTTCATATTGTTTTGTCAACAAAAGCAAAGATTTATCACTTCACTCCATAAATACACCTTTTTAGTTTTATCACAGAAGCGACTAGTGTAGATCCAGATCATCTGGCACATCCATGCTGTCTGATCTAGATTTACACTGTTCACTTCAGCCGACATATCCATACTGTCTGATCTGGGTCCACACAGAAATGGGTCCATCATGGTCAGAAATAATTAATTGAATTTAAAAGCAAACATTCTACATCCTGATCAGACAGCATGGACAACACTTTGGATATAAACCATATACCATGAAGTAAAGGATTCATAATTTTCATTTCATTTTGTCATAGTGATGAGATCTGAGACTGGTTGCCATGGATATAAGCTTTGTATTTATAGGAGTGCGAAAAATACCTGGATGTGTTTAACCTGACTGTGATACGCCAGCAGGCGGAGGTTGAGGCGGCAAAGCGCGGAGCAAAGCGCCTTGAGGAGAAGAAGAGCGCTGGTTGGTTTGGAGGCTTATTTGGAGGTGGTTCAAAGAAGGAGGAAAAGAAGAAAGGACAAGTGGAAGACATTCGTAAGTTCATCAAGGCACAACTAAATATCTCATGGAAACTTTACCTAATTTCTTTGACTACAACTAATATCCCAGTCCCGGGCGACAAGTGTAGATCCAGATCAGGCAGCACATCCAAGCCATCTGATCAAGTTCTACATTGTTTACAGTTAGATTCATTCGGTTATTACTGACCAAGACTTAAAAAGTGTAGATCCAGATCATAAAACATTGATGTGCTGACTGATCTGGATCTACATCACCCATGTTAAAGGCCTATTTGGTAAAACACAACATAAAAATAAGCATTTCAAAATAATGATATGTGCCAAGGATTTATCGCAGTAAAGCTAAATACTAGCTTTCACAAGAAATAAAAGGGAAAAAAAAATGTAATGTGTTTTCTGTGCAAAACATACTGATTGCCAATAATGCAAAAAAATCTGATGCCAACAGTTAATACAAACCCATTAAGGTGAAAGAAGTAAAACTTTAAGTGAAAAAAATCTGAAATACTTCATCTTGCATCTATTGTGTTCAGAAAACTAGTGATAAAAAGTGTATATAAATTATTTCCTTGTATACACAATACAAAACTGCATTTTTGTGTGTGTTGCATGCAATAGCAGGTAGACTCACATGGATCCTATTGTCCTGTAACAGTCGTGAAATCAGGTAGTCCCCTGATTTCAATATGAAACCTATTGTTGCCTAAAACTTTGAAAGTACTTGTCCTATTCACTTTATACTTGAAATATATATGATCTGCATAAATAAAGCCATTGGTGACAACACGAATGATAACTCCTGTTTCACTGTTCTTTTAGTTGTTTCCCTTTCAAATGCATTTTTTAGTGACACATGTCCTGGGACCAACAAATTCTAGTTTGTTTGAAGGAGTTATATTTAACCCCTTCCTCCATATATACGCATTTTTACACATGTGCGACCAGTGTAGATACAGATCAGCCGGCAAATCCATGCCATCTGATCAGGATCTGCACTGGTCGCATTTTTGTCAGAAATAACCTAATTAATAAAAAAGCGTGCAGTTGTGCCAGCTGATCTGGATCTAAACTGTTTGCCCACACAATAAAGGTGTGTCTACGGAGGAATATATGTCCTTCTTTGATTTCCAGAGGATCAGTTTTATCAACAGTTCACTGCTGAAGAAAAGAACAAACTGTATGACGCCATTGGGTACCAGGAGAATGCTGCCGATCCAACACTTCCAAAGGAGGTAAACAAAGTCTTTACTTTTTATAACATTCTGCAACCTTCATGCAGCGATGTGATTGGTTCACTCCCCTGACATCACACCTGATGAAACATGTACCTGTTCCTAAAAATGATCATTTTTCATGTTTCTCTAGAATTATTTTTTGCCTGCTATATTTGTTTTTTTACTATTTTATTATTTTAGATGAATACTGTAGCTAGTGGCATGCATGTTATCATAAAATAAATACAAAATTCTGTAAAAAATGTTGGATGTTGGGGGCCGGGGGGATGGGGGAGTAACTGCTGTGAATGGTTTGAACATTCTTTTTCAGCTATTCAGCTCTTCCGAAAGATTTGTTTATATTATTTGTATGAATATTTGTCATATATGGGGCACGTCTTGGGAAAAGGTACCTTCGGTCGTTTTTAGTGATATTTTAGATTTTACTAAATTTTCAAAGAACTAAAAATATAAACCAATTTCTTATTACTAAAATGTGATTTTATTTCCCATTTTGACAATAAAATTGTATTTATACCACGAAATGCATAATAAATAATGTTGTCTGCTCAAATTTATGACGTCATTTCGAAGATTGATGCCAACTGTCAGAAGGTACCTTTTTCCCGTGACACGCTTCATATCATGTGAGATATTGGATACTGTTTTCCATGGCTTAAACGTTTACACCATATATCAGAGATTAATCGTGTGTGCAACCATTAAAATTCTCCAGTTAGGACATGGTTTTTGTGGCTCTCCCTTACTTGGAAATAGTAATTTACTTGAAATTTATCGATGAAAGTTCATGTCTGAAAAAATTGTCTTGAAAACAGCAGACTTCCTGAATGTTGAAAAAAGGAGTCAGACATTTTGTCAGACAAGATGTGAAAATCTGTCCGACCGAGACAAATTATGTAGGACCGAAACACGTTAAAAAGGAATGAGCAAGTATAAGGAGTTGAAATTTTTGGGGACTGATAAAATAAGAAATCATGCAGGACTGGTCCAAATTTTACCAGACAAGTCCTTCGGTCTGGCAACTTTCCTGACGTCTGTAACAGCTACAAGTATGCTGGCAAAATATTATCTTGGATTATAAAGTCAGCTGATAGATAATGTTAAGGTTTATGTTTACAGCCGATGGAGGAGGTTCGTTATTGTTAATAATAGTTCTTTATTGTTGATCATGTTTACAGTAGCACTTAACCTTTTACTTCATGGATACAGCTTAACCCTTTCCTTCATATATACGCATTTTAACGCATTTGTGACCAGTGTAGATCCAGATCAGCCAGCACATCCGTTCTGTCTGATCAGGATATGCACTGGTGGCATTTTGGTCAGAAATAACGTAATGAATAAAAAAGCGAACAGTTTAGATCCTGATCCGGATGTGCCGGTTGATCTGGATCTAAACTCTTCGCTCACACAATAAAGGTGTACTAATGGAGGAAAGAGTTAAATAACATGTGCAATCCGTGTAGATCCAGATCAGCTTCCATGCAGTCTGATCAGAGTCTACAATGTTTGCTTTTAGACTTGTTAGAGTATTTTTGACTGACAAGCACTCAGTGTAGATCCTGGTCAGACTGCATGGATGTGCAGGTTGATCTGGATCTATACTGGCCATACATTGGATATAAGTTTTATCAGTAAATGGTTAAATTTTTTTTACCTTTTTGTCTTTTTACTTTTGTTAGTTTTTGAAGAAAAGGTAATTACTTGGGATCACTTAGTTCATGATTAATTCTGTGGTTGTGATACAGCTAAAATCAGATGATCAAGGTCACATTTTACAGAATTACAACATATTTTGAACTTATTTTTTTTATTCTGAAAAAGTATAAGGGTGACACAAGTGTTCTTCTGAACACCTATCTTGAAGTTTCCTTACTTCATAGGTACACATTTATTGTGTGGGAAAACAGTTTAGCTCCAGATTAGCTGGCACATTCGTGCTGTCTGATCAGGATCTGAACTGTTCACTTTTTGATTCATTAGGTTATTTCTCATAATTCATCAAGTGCAGATCCTGATCAGATATCACGGATGTGCGGGCTGATAGGGATCTACACTGGTCGCACATGCATAAAAATGGGTATTTATGGAGGAAAGGGTTAACTGGGTTATTATTATATTTTTATATATTTAATTTTCCAATGTTTCGCACAAGGGAACTTGACAAAATTTACTCAGGACATAAAGAAATGCAGGTCGACATTGCTTGCAATGTCTTGTGAACACATTGATAAAGATATCCCTGAAATCTGTCAGGGAATTTCCTATGTTACAGTGCACATCTGGGCTGAAGGTTATAAAGCTGAGATTGGAAACCAGTCTCAAATCTCAAGCATCTGATTGGCTGAAATGGCGAGTGGTCGCCATTTCAGCCAATCAGATGCTTGAGATTTGAGACTGGTTTCCATGCTTAGTTTTATAAACTTGGGCACAAATGTTTCATATTAGGATTGCTTCGTGATGTCTGCCGGGGAAAACCTGAAAAAGGCAAAACTAGAATACTATTTAAAGTTTACCCTGTGGTTCTTTATCTCTTGAGGATGTATAACGGTAAACATTTATCTTTTAAGGTGCCTGAGGTTACTCATATGGGAAAATTTTATTTGTGTTTTACACACAAAAGTGTGTGCCCTTGAAATTAAATGATACCAAAGTATATTAGGCAAGAGAAAGTTAATTCCTAGATTTTCATCCCCGCCCGCCCCTTGAAAATCACTCTACCGGAATGTTTTTTATTTTGAAAAAAAGAATGCATACATCAAAATTTACATTACAAGTACGAAACGGTAGAGTATGAAAATGCAGTGTAAAACATTTAAGTGCGAATCAGCAATTCATAATCTGCTAGACACTTATTTATCTTTGCACTACACAAGCCTTGTAAGAAACTGTGAGAATGATAAATAAAAATTAAAACCCACCCCACCCACCTGACCCATTTTTTCCCAAAATTTGGATGAGAATCTAGGAATGAATTTTCTATTGCCTTAAGCAACTGCATACATCACACAATTTGAGAGGCATTAATAGTGTTTATCAGTTGAAAGAGATATTTAATAAACTCACATGTTTACTTTACCAGTAAAATAACCATGTTTAATTAATATTGACCAAACTGATTTGCATTAATACTGTATTTGTAAAACCAAGACTTATGGGTTATTAATTACAAAATGTTGGCTGTAAATAAGTGATGGTCCTTGATGTTCTTGATGTAAAAACATCAAGAAAAAATGTGTTTTTTGTAAAATTATACAATCATTTTAATTGCTTTTATTTAGTTATAAAATCTGTTAATGCCAAAACAATGTGTAATTTTAACACTCTAATACCAACAACCCTGAATTTATGAACACATGAAAGATTTTCATTTTTGTTCAAATTGTTCTATAGATTATTCCAACTGTTACAGTAAATCCAGTGAAAACATGTCACAGAACATTAGGCTTGCAGGTGCATTCATTTTTTGAACTCCTATCCATCTCACCTTGAAAATATACCCCAAAAACTAATTACTAAGATATACTCAACAAAAATAGAAACCTGACACTTTATATTTGATGTATTTTCCTGGAATCAGATTTAAAGCTAATTGAATTGTGGTATGTAATAAAAATTGTGCATGTTTTGAACTTAATTATGCATTTTGATATTTTTGGTGCATGAAACAAGTGATTCAGTGGTTATTTTCTTTTGGATGGTGCAAAAATATATAGATTTTGAATATGCACCTCATACTTATTCAAAGTTACAGTGTCAGGTTTCTTTTTTTGTTGAGTATAGAAGGAAAATGCATAATTGCCATTACCCTTTACTCCATATATACACATTTTATCTTAATCGACACGTGTTCTTGTATGAAGATCCAGATAAGCTGGCACATCCATGCTGTCTGATCTGGACTGTTCACTTTTTTGTCAGAAGTAATAAAATGAAAAAAAAAAAGCAAACAGTGAAGATCCTGATCCGACAGCACAGAGGTTTTTACCGTTTGATCAGGGTCTACATTATAAAATGCATATATGAGGCACGCCACAGACAAAGGTACCTTCGGGCAGTTGACGTCAATCATTGAAACGACGTCATAAAGTTGAGCAGACGACATTAATTAATATGCAATTCGCGGTAAAAATATCATTTTATTGTCAAAATGTGTAACAAAATCACTGTTTTGTTATGAGAAAATAATAGAAATTTGAAAGTTCTTTCTAAATATAGTAACAACAAAAATGACAAAAAATGACCGAAGGTACCTTTTCCCGTGGCGTGCCTCATATTTGGAGTAAAGTGTTAAGGTATGATTTGTTCTACTAATATGAGGGTGTCAGTTATGTTTGGTGAATAATGGCAGTATTATTGTGTTTTTGCAGTTTGTTGCTGTGCGTTTGGTGACCAAGCTGAACAATCTGTCAGTCATGCTAGCAGATAACCAGAAAACGTAAGTGAGCAACTGTCGCATTCCTATTCAAGTACATAATATCTCGTTAAATTCAAATTTTACTAACTTAAGATTGACTGTTTAACCCAATAATACATGGGATAATGTTTAATTAGTCTAAATTTGATCTTCGCTGTTTCCTGTAGAGCCACTAGGTTATTTCTTACAAGTGAACAGTATATGTAGTGAGCAGTGTAGATCTAGATCATTCAGTACAGATGTTCAGGTGATCTTGATCTGCTCTGGTCAGACATGGAATAAAAAACTGTATTTTCGTGTCGCCTCGCTAGGCCACATATAGGGATTACTTTTTCGGCCATGGCGGAGGCGGTGTCCCCAGTGCCGGAGGCGTCCGCGGCATACAGATTTCGGGAGCCTAACTTTGTCACTAGGTCCAAATGACTCCAAACTTGGTATGCATGTTTCTGGCAATGACTTGAACTGCAGTGCACAAGAATCGTAACTCTACCTTGTTCTGTTTTTGAATTATTCCCCTTTGATTGATTTTTATAGAGCATTTCTTGTCGAAGAGTAACTTTGTCACCATAGATTCAAATAACTTCAAACTTGGTATGCATGTTTCTTGCAATGACTCAAAGAGCTGTATGCAAAACCTTAACTCTATCTTGTTCCATTTTTTTAATTATTCCCCTTTGATTGACTTTATTTTTATTAAGCATTTCTTATCATTCTTTTAATATTCCCTTTTGATTGATTTTTAGTGCATTTCTTGCCAAGGGCATAACTTGTTGTGCATGTTTCTTGCAATGAGACAATAAAAATTTATTTTATATCTGAATTTTGTGCAAATACATTGCTAATAACTGTACAACAAAAAACTAATTAACATTTTTTATGTTGACTAACAAAAATTTCGTCAGGTGACACATCCCACTCGCCGAGTTCTAGTTGGAGTACAGAATTAATATGATTTTAATTGTATGAAGATATTTATGCAGTTTTACTTGAGGTGACCTTATAAATATATGTTTGCAGGGAACCGCAGATACTGAAGCTCAGCTTGAAGAACGTGTTTGCCTCTGTGGGCCAGAGACCAGCAGCTAATGCTATCAAGTAAGTTGTCACTCAAAACAATTTGTAACTCGTTAACCCATTAACCATTTTCTTCATAGAATGATATAATTTTTTTTTGCATCGGCGAACAGTGTAGATCCAGATCAGCTGGCTCTCATGTCTCCATAGAATGAAACACCTTTATTGCATTGACAGTTTAGATCCAGATCAGCTGGCACATCTGTGCTGTCTGATCAGATCTGAATTGATTCTTTTTTAGATTGAAAAGGTTTGTTATTTTTACCAAGATGCAACATGTGTAGATCCTGATCAGACAGCATAGAAGGATTAAATGCATGTCTTCAATTTCACAGTCTGATCAGAATTTGAATTAATAAAACAACATTTATTTTATGCTTTTCAGTGAATTATAGAATTTTCCAGGTGAAATAAAAGTGGTATTTCACTGTTTTCAAACAGTGGAATATCTTTTTTTTTTCACTGATTTTTTTCACGTTGATACCCAAACGCACATAAAATATCAAATGAGAACGTTTAGAAAATGGGCTCAAATTTGTATATTTGACGTCACGACGTCACGTCATAAACAAGCGGTTTTGGCGCCATTTCTTGCATATTTTCTGCCTACTTCACGCACATTTTGCACTTAAAGCATAATACGAATTCTGGAGCTCACTCGGTGAAATATATTTCTATCTTACACTGGTAAAAACAAATATCCTCTGTGTGTTGCTTTTTAGGGTAGAAGCTAAGATGGACAAGCTTGTGTTACAAGGTAAACAACAAGGAGACTTCATCCCAAGAATGGTCACCTCCATCACACAGACCGAGACCTCACAGCAGGTAATGCTGGCTTCACGTAGTTGTATGTTATCTGGTTACTTTGGGGATATGTCTTTCATCATTTGAGTTGACAAGCTGTTAACTGTCAGGGATATGCTCCAGTTTTATGCCTTCAACTCTTTGCTCTTTAAATTTTATTTTGTTGCATGAGCGAACAGTTTAAATCCAGATCAGCCAGTATATCAGTGCAGTCTGATCAGGATCTACACTTTTCACACTGCTTCATAAAGTAATTTTTGACCAAAAAGCGACTAGTATAGATTCAGATAAGATGGCACAGATTTGCTGGTTTATCTGGATCTACACTGGTCACTCATGCTATAAAATGCATTTGTATAGAGTAAAGGGTTAACTGTTTACTCCAGGCATTTGCATTTAATCTCGTGCATTGACCAGTGAAGATTAAGGTTAGCATGTTATTTGTGCTGTCCAATCTTGCCATTAGGTTCATCAGGTTATTTCTAGCCAAGAAGGGAAACAATGTAGATCTGACCAGAATGCTGAAGTATGTGCTGGCTGATCTGGATCAACAATGGAATAAAAGCAATGTCTTCCATTTTGTTTTTCACTGAAGCCAAATATTTCAGTATTTTAATGATTATTTCTTATTGAGCTAAGCTTTCTAGATTCATGTTCACACTGAAATGGTATGAAATCCGATAGAAGGAATAAAGAGTTATATTCATACATTTTAGACAAAGTTTACGTATGCTTAGACATAAGAAAAACAAATATTTAATACATTAGCAAAGACCTAAGAAAAACACAGTTTATACATTCATAAATATAAAGGAAACAAAAATTTAAATATATATAGCATATTTAAATACACATACATAGACATAATATAAACAAGCATTTAATAAACATGCACAGACCTAAGAGAAAGTCTAGTTTAATCTGAGTAAATTTTATTAAAAGTTTAAGTGCCTTCACTGAGAGATCATGACATTTGTTGACATGTAACCAATAAAATTTCATTGTCATTAATCTATATATTTTATGTGCTAGGTGATGTCACTGTTGGATGTGCTGTTTGAGACAAATCCTCTCGATGGACTGTGTGATACAAGAGTTCGCATCAACACTCGTCCTGTACAAATCATTTATGATGCTGTAAGTTGACCTAATTATTTTATTCTAAGTCTTGTTGTTTTTATTATGCTCCCCCCGAAATTCGGGGGAGCATATAGTTGTCGCTTTGTCCGTCCGTCCGTCCCGTCCGTTCGTTCGTTCGTTCGTCCGTCCGTCCGTCATAATATTGTCCGGACAATTACACAAAAACTATGAGAGGTATCAAGACTAAACTTCATAGGTAGTTAGATCTCGTTGAGGAGCAGTGCAGTGCACAAGAACTATAACTCTTGCTTTATTCATTTTTGAGTTATTGCCCTTTGAAATTTCTCATACTTACTTTTTGTCCGGGGCATATCTCACAAAGTATAAGAGTTATGAAGTTGAAACTTCATAAGTAGATAGATCTCAATAAGGAGCAGTGCAGTGCACAAGAACCATAACTCTTGCTTTATTCATTTTTGAGTTATTGCTCTTTGAAATTTCTCATACTTACTTTTTGTCCGGGGCATATCTCACAAAGTATAAGAGTTATGAAGTTGAAACCTCATAATTAGATAGATCTCAATGAGGAGCAGTGCAGTGCACAAGAACCATAACTCTTGCTTTATTCATTTTTGAGTTATTGCCCTTTGAAATTTCTCATACTTACTTTTTGTCCGGGGCATATCTCACAAAGTATAAGAGTTATGAAGTTGAAACTTCATAAGTAGATAGATCTCAATGAGGAGCAGTGCAGTGCACAAGAACCATAACTCTTGCTTTATTCATTTTTGAGTTATTGCCCTTTGAAATTTCTCATACTTACTTTTTGTCCGGGGCATATCTCACAAAGTATAAGAGTTATGAAGTTGAAACTTCATAAGTAGATAGATCTCAATGAGGAGCAGTGCAGTGCACAAGAACCATAACTCTTGCTTTATTCATTTTTGAGTTATTGCCCTTTCAAATTTCTCATACTTACTTTTTGTCTGGGGCATATCTCACAAAGTATAAGAGTTATGAAGTTGAACCTTCCTAACTAGATAGATCTCAGAGAGGAGCAGTGCAGTGCACAAGAACCATAACTCTTGCTTTATTCATTTTTGAGTTAGTGCCCTTTGAAATTTCTCATTTTTTTGGTCTTATTTTTGTACAATATTGTAAAATGCTTTCTGTTTGAATCGTAAAGGAAACTTTCAAATACAATATCTTTCTTACAAATTCTTCCTGTTCTAACAAAAAAGTATTTGTGACAAAGCGGCGTTGGGGAGCATAACCCGTCTCTGACGGCTCTTGTTTTTTATTTGCCCTTCAAAACTGTGTCTCTAACTTGAAAAAAATCCAGATTTTATGAAACATTGCAGGGGCAGACTTAAAGTGGGTTCAATTGAGGTTGCTCAGACCCCATTTTTAGCCAGCAATATTTAATTTGAAAGGGGATTTTGACCAGAAAGTTATCATGTGAATATCCTAATACTACCCAAAATGAACCCCCTATCTGGAATTCCTCCAACCCTGCATTAAATAAGTGTATATAGTGTTCAGGATGAAAGTCCAGGAAGATCTGGTAGGTAACACCAGAGTTGTGTCCCTTGAGTTGGTGACAGTTGTTGCCCATCCTGTTGTTAGAAACCAACTAGACCGAACAAGTATCACAAGTTTTCTGCCCTTGTTTTTACCAGATTTTAACTTGAACAAACAATTTTGAGGCTTAATGGCTCTGTTTAAGTATAGACCCTAATCCAGTTGAAAACTTTCATGGTCCAAACCGTATTTTTAAGACCGTGCGGTCTGATCAGTATCTGCAATGTTCACTTTTCATTTAGAAATAACCTAAGAAATCATTTAGTGCAGATCCTGATTAAACAGCAAGGATCTGGTTCTATACTCTTCCCACATGAGATTTATAGGTTATTAGACGTTTTACTGCACAATACGGGAATATATTTGGACAAGTACACAGCTTGAAAAGTCATATTGGACGAGCCGTTAGGCGAGTCCCATATGACTTTTCAAGCTGTGTACGAGTCCAAATAGATCCCATATTGTACAGTAAAACGTCTAATAAATTTTTTATTCTACATCTAATAAATGATTTTGTTTTAGTCAATGTGTTTTTCGGCTTCTGTTTAACTTCAAATTCCGAAATTTCTTCATCAGTTAACATGATGACATTGTCTGATTGAACCAGACGACAACAATGAGTCACTGTCACCAGACGCTTTACTCGTCTCAGTGTGTTTTTAAAGACAAGCGCCTACACGACCACGTGTTTTTTTCATTCGGATCATTTTTACGGTCAGCGGCTCTTATCGTTGTAAAACAATGGTAAAGTGCATTTGCACTTCATCATCCAATATGAAAAAAATACGGACTTTTTTGGATCCAATACGGGAAAATATTGGACGGTCACGTGGTACAATTAAAGGACGCTAATTGGATGAATTTATTAGATGTAGAATAAAAAGGCATATCTATGGTGTAAAGGGTTCAGAATGCTTCTCTCACTACATGGCAAACAGTGTAGATTTATTTGGTTTTTTCTGACCCAAGATGTGACCAGTGCAGATCCAGATCAGATGGCATGAATGTGCTGGCTGATCTGGATCAACACTGGTCGCCCATAAGTAAAAACATGTATATATGACGTTAATGGTAAAATGTTAGCAAGTTTAAAAGATATTTTTAGAAAAGATCTCTTTTTGCATAACTACTCTATATTATTATTTGACTGTCATTTATTTCAGGTAACAGTGAACAACATGGTAGAATTTTTCTTGCCACCCCGAGATATTCAGCTGAAACAGTAAGTATCTTTGACATAATTGTTGTTGTTTGTAATGCCCAGTTAAACATGTAACACCCCACCCACCTTAGAACAAGGACATTATTGTGTGGGGGAAATGTGTCTGTGACATATTAGGTCCAAAGATCTGAGACCAGTCTGGAAATTATAGGTTATGAAACTGATACATGTTTTGTTTTAGAGTGGTTACTAATTGGTCACTTAAAAGTTATAATTTGTCAGTTTTTAGACTGATACATGTTTGGTTTTATACTGGTTACTAATTGGTCACTTGAAAGTCATGATTGGTCAGATTTTAGACTGAAATATGTTTGGTTTTATACTGGTTACTAATTGGTCACTTGAAAGTTATGATTGGTCAGTTTTTAGACTGATACATGTTTGGTTTTACACTGGTTACTAATTGGTCACTTGAAAGTTATGATTGGTCAGTTTTTAGACTAATACATGTTTGGTTTCACACTGGTTACTAATTGGTCACTTAAAAGTTTTAGACTGATAAATGTTTGGTTTTAGACTGGTATGCTTTTATGAGTAAGTTAACAAATATTCGTTGACTCATCTATGCAGTCTGATAAGGATCTGCTCTGTTTGCTTTTTTATTTATTAGGTTATTTCCAACCAAAATGTGAACAGTGCAGATCCTGATCAGATGGCATGGATGTGCCAACTAATCTAGATTTACACTTTTCGCCCATGCAATACAGGTATTTTAATGGAGGAAAGGGTTGATTCTGATAAATGTCTTTCAGATTATCACAAGCAGCCATGTCCAAGTTTGATGAGATCAAGGAGCAGTCAGCAGCAGGGTTGCAGCACGCTATAGACCAGAAGAAATACACCGAGATTGCTGTCGACCTCCAGCCATCATATGTCATCATTCCTCATGGTGGAATACTCCAGAAACAAAAGTAATTTAAAAAAAATGACAGTGGAAATTGAAAAGCCCTTAAATAACAATAATTTTTCTGCTGTTGACAGATTTTTACAGTTATATTCAAACACTGTGATATTTTCATTGACATACAATCTAGAAATAACATATATCACATGCGTTTAATTTTATTTATGATGTGTTATGTGATGATGCAGCCAATAGCTGAATATAAATATGAAATATGAGAATCTAATATCCAGCATGTTTGTGTGTGCAAAACTTGTGCAAAATTTAGTTGTTCCGAATTAAATTGTTTCAATGCTTAAATGTTAAGTAGCATTATTCCTGTCATTGGGCAATCGCACCATAATTTTTTGTTCTTGCTTTACCCACATCATCTTCAAACCTCACTTTTATCCATTATGGAAACACTGATGCTGTTCAGAAGAGTGACGGACAGTATTTGGGCTTCATGCTTACTTTCAACAATCCTAATGTTTTTCATACCCAGATGAATACAATCAAATATTAAATCAATTCTTATATTTACACACTATAATATTATCATGTTTATTATAATAATGAAAAGAATTTACAATATTATGGCTTTCTTGAATGGCTGCTCAAACAACTACGTTGACGCAAAACAAATAGCGGCAAACTTTTTCGCAGCAACTTGTGGCAAAATGTGTGCTCATTCTTGTCACAAGTCTAGACCTTGGGCAATAAATTGTGAGGAGCTTTTATAATTGTAGTCATCTATGTCACACTGCACTTTTGATTCAATTGATGAATTTATGAGTATACATGTATATGCATCATTTTACAAATACTGTATGAACAATTTCAGAGATGTAGCCAAGTTGATCCTGGATCTTGGTAACCTGAAGGTCAGTACAGAAAAAAACCAAGCCAACACCGACGGCAGCCTCAGTCCCAAGAGTCCGAGGTCCATGGAGGAGATCATGTTGACAGCCTATGACAAGTTTAATATCAAGCTAGACAGGGTGCAGTTGTTGCTGGCTCACTCCGGTAAGTTAGTATCAATATTGATCTTACACAAATAGAGGATACAACATGAGTGATCATTTTATACTGAAATTATTAAACGAGTCATCTAAATCGATATAAAACGAGGCTTTTGCCGAGTTTTATATCGATCTAGATGACGAGTTTAATAATTTCAGTATAAAATGAACACGAATGATGTATTCTATTTATCACAAACCCTGAAAAAAACAAGCAAAATTCATGAACTGTCCCTTTCTATCGCCTAGTAGAGCGAAATCAAAACGTGTGTAATTCGGTCGTATCGGGTGATACATAAGCTAGTCCCCAAAGAATTTATCCTACCGTTTACCCATTTGCCAAAAAAAAGTTAATATAAAAAATTAAAATTAACTGCACTAGAGTCTAGATATTAAAAGAATCTACCAGTTATAGGCTTCTGAAGTTGTGTTTTATTAAATAAATCGATCTACTGTATGTCGTCATTTGTGTAAACTTTCAAAGCGGCATATGACAACATTGAAATTTGCTGGATATAAACTCATAATTTGGATTAAAAATGTGGTTCTGGTGTTTTAATTTTGTTTCGGGGATGTTGTAAGATCACACCGACGATGTTCTGAAAACGATGTCAGCGTCTGGGTCATTTTGTTTTCGATTTAAACGAAAAGAAAATGGCTTTGATGCTGTTGTTGAATTTCATCATGGACTTTCCTATTGCTACAGTATCTTACGGAGTAAACAAGTGTCATAAAGTTATATTTTCCGTGGATATTATCAATATAAGGGATGCTTAAGTTCCTTATAGAAGTTGATTGCTTGCCTGAAGTGGTCAGATTTCAAAAGTAAGTCATTTTCATAAATTTGTTTTGATCGCTGATAACGCGGATGAATAGTGATTCGGCTGCGATATATAACTAGTTATATATCGAAAATATATAACGGGTGTTATTACACTCCCACACCGGAAGGTATGTGATAAAGCATTGTACCTTTGTTGATGTTGGTTTATTTATAGCTGTAGAACCCTTTAAGGTGCTATGGCAGTTGTCATTGCACTGTCATTGATAAAAAAGAAAATTATCAAAATCTCTCTAACTGCAAAATGCAGTTCAATAAAACTTTGCACAAACCAGATTTATTAATGTATGTTTACGTACGTTAAGAAAAGTTAGAAAAGTTCAGAAAACTAGTTAGACCTAAAAAAATCCCTAAAATTCTATTTGCAATAAATCACAAAATCAAAGCAACACATGAATTTAAATGTCTTCATGAGAAATAAGTTACTGACAACAAGATCTAAGGTCCTTTGGTCTAACAAATGTAAACAATGTGAGATATTTGTAAAACTGGATTTGACCTTCAATTTCCTGGACGTGAAAATAAATGACAGAAAATAAAAATGTTGATTTCTGTCTTCATAATTGAAAGTTCTTTTCAAGGACCTTACATGTAGATAATGTTGTCAGTATCGTTTTACTCATGTCCAAACAATGGTATGCATATTGTAGTGAACATGGAACCTTCAGTGAGGTAATTTCAGATTAACCCTTTCCTGGATATATACGCATTTTTACGCATGTGCGACCAGTGTAGATCCAGATCAGGATCTGCACTGGTTGCATTTAGGTCAGAAATAACCTAATGAATCAAAAAGCAAACAGTTTTGATCCTGATCAGACGGCACGGATGTGCCGGCTGATCTGGATCTAAACTGTTCGCCCTTGCAATAAAGGTGTATCTATACAGGAAAGGGTTAATACCATTCAGCGATGTATGGTCCCCAGATAAAAGAATGGGCTGCCCTAAACAAAGTAAACATATCAATATTCTAATTTTATAAAAATCTAAAACGTTGCTTTTATATGGTTTCTCCAGGTGAAGATTGGCAGAGGGCGAGATCTCAGTCCGACTCCCAGATGCATATACTGTGTCCCATCTCCATCAGTATCCTGCTACAGAAGTGTATGTTTGATAATGATCCTAGGATGGCAAAGTGAGTGGACAGGTTTTGATATCCAAAGAATTAAAATAACTATGTTAACCCTTAACCTTTATTGCATGGGCAAACGGTGTAGGTGCAGATCAGCCGGCACATCCTTATCATTTAATCAGGATCTGCACGGTTCTATCTTTTGTTAGAAATAACCAAATAAAACAGTTAGGCGGATCTGGATCTACACTTTTCACACATGTGTAAAAATGCTTATATATGCATATATATGGAGTAAAGGGTTAGTGATTTTACTCAATAACCCTCACTGATGATATCTTTCAATTTAAAACTCTTGTTCATGTTCAATACTTGATGACTTAAGGGTGACCAATTAGTATACAGAGTAGTAATCCATGGGATATGACTGTTATTGCATGGGCAAACAGTGTAGATCCAGATCTGCCTATATATCCAAACTAACCAATCGGGATCCAGACTGTTGGCTTTAGGTTCATAAGGTTATTTCTGACCAATAACTACAGTGCAGATCCTGATCAGGTGACAGCAAGATGTGCCTGCTGATCTGGATCTACACTGGTCGCACATGTGATAAAGGTGTATCTATGGAGTAAAGGGTTAAATTTGTACTGCATCAGAAGTGCCAGTCAAGAGATGAATGCTGATAAGGTAAATAATACCTGTTGTGAAAAAGACTGGAAATAACCTTACATAATTTTATTCCAGGTGGGGAATTAAATTTACTACCCTGAAAAAGTAAATACATTCATCCACAATTATGAAACTGATTCTGGAGACCAGTCTCCAATCTCTGGCATCTGATTGGTTGATATTGAGATCAATCTTCAAATGAGCCAATCAAAAGCTAGAGTTTTGAGACTGGTATCCAATTTCAATTTTATTAGGCTGTTGAACATGTTTCTCTCTGTAGGATCAAGATTCATGGTGAGCTACCGTTGTTGAGATTGAACATGTCTGATCACAGACTACAGGAGATCCTGTCACTGGTACAAAGTATTCCACTCCCAGCAGGTCCTCCAGAAGAGATGAAAAACAAACTTGAAGTGGTAATGGACAGTTTTGCTTTTTTCAACTTACTGCGGACTAAAAATGTAATATATGTCATTTAAACAATAATATTTTAGTTTGAAAAATTGTTTTACATTAACAAAAATTGTTTAGAACTCTAAATAAATGGACTTTAGGGGCTCGCTAGTTGTATGTATCATGAACAGTTATTATTATTTCCAAACCATAATATTGTTTTCCAGCTACAACTTATAAGTTTGTCTACTGCTGACTTATCGCTTCAACCTTTCACTTCATATTATACAGATTTTGTAACACAATGTTGATCCAGGTTGTTGGATACATTTGTGCCATCTCATCGTATCTACACTAGTCGTTATTTGGTTAGAAATAGCATTATGAATCACAAAATGAACATTGTTGATCCAGATGAGGTGGCACATATTTTCCTGTTGATCTGGATCTACACTGTTTACTGTAGTATCATTTAATTTCGCAGGGCCTAATTTTCGCGGATATAAAGCAAATTGCATTTTCGCGCAATTGTATTGCTCTTAAAGGATAATATATATAAAATATTGTGTGTTTCATCTTCCCTGGGGTTTGATTTCGGGCATACCGCCTAGCATGAAATATGCGAAAATTAAACCCACACGAAATATAATGATACCACAGTACGCTTGAGATAACAGCTATATCACATCACATTATTACATGGACGAACAGTAGAGATCCAGATAAGCCGGCACATCCATGCCATCTGATCAGGATCTAAACTGTATTCTTTATGATTCATTAGGTTATTTCTGACCAAAATGCAACCAGTGCAGATCCTGATCTGACGGCACAGATGTGCTGGCTTATCTGGATCTATACTGGTTGCAAATGCGTAAAAATCCGTATATAATGAGGAAAGGGTTAAACAAATTCAGGAGAATGAATTTGAACAATAGATATGACAAGAACATACTCATATGTCACAGTGTGAAAAAAAATGCATTGGAACCCAGGCCTTCTTGCTTGCAGAGCTAGTAACCTCCTGACTGGGCTATCTAGATTTGTAGATCATTGACATGTTAACTGTTGCAGGTATCTTATACCTACTTTTCAGCATTATTGTAGCCCCCTGTCGAACCAAGTGTCACAAAGTGATAAACTGGGCCCACAATTATAAAACTGAAACTGGAGACCAGTCTAAAATCTCAAGCATCTGATTGGCTAAAATGGCAACATATCACCATTTCGCCCAGTCAGATGCTTGAGATTTGATACTGGTCCCCAGATTTAGGTTTTTGATCTTTGGACCTGTCTGACCAAGACTCAAGTCAGGGTCTTGAACTCATGTACCAAAAACTTAAATGGCAATGATCTTATGACTGAGATGTTTCGCTTCTTATATCTTTCTCCAAGAGGGTACTAACAAGATTCATTCCAACTGATCACAATATAATCTGAAATGTTCATTTTATAGGGTCCTAGTGAACTAGCACTGGTAGATATAAATGAGAACAGGGTGGCTGAACAAGTGCTAAAGGCTGATGCGAGCAAACATACTCAGGAAGAACCTCTTAACCTCACAGATCTAGAGCTGCAGTTTCTGCTGAAAGAGGTATGTGTTATGTTTTCTCAACCTCACCGATCTATGGCTGCATTTTGTGCTGAAAGAGGTATGAAATATGTTTTCTCAACCTCACAGATCTAGAGCTGCAGTTTCTGCTGAAAGAGATATGTGATATGTTTTCTCAACCTCACAGATCTATGGCTGCATTTTGTGCTGAAAGAGGTATGAAATATGTTTTCTTAACCTCACAGATCTAGAGCTGCAGTTTCTGCTGAAAGAGGTATGTGATATGTTCTCAACCTCACAGATCTATGGCTGCATTTTGTGGTGAAAGAGGTATGAAATATGTTTTCTTAACCTCACAGATCTGGAGCTGCAGTTTCTGCTGAAAGAGGTATGTGTTATGTTTTCTCAACCTCACAGATCTATGGCTGCGTTTTGTGCTGAAAGAGGTATGAAATATGTTTTCTTAACCTCACAGATCTAGAGCTGCAGTTTCCACTGAAAGAGGTATGTAATATGTTTTCTCAATCTCATAGATCTATGGCTGCAGTTTCCGCTGAAAGAGGTATGAAATATCAGGGCTTTCCCCAGGCAATTATGGCAAACCGGCGCCGGGATGCCTTAATTTCTCAAGTAACATTTGCGGGATGCTTATGATCCGCCGGTATGCCATAAATCCTGGCCGGGATGCTTTAAAATTCAATAAACAAGGTCAATAAACATGTCAAATTACGAAACTTTCTCGCCAATTTCAAGCGTTTCTCTGATATTGTTAAGCGTCTGCTGTACAAGATCACTCCTTACAATATTTAATGAGCGTCTGCTGTGTATCAGAAGTCAGATAGTTGGATGAGTGTCAGTTGAATACAGAGAAGACGGTTGTAAATCAACCAATTAAGAACAGATTATCTCGTCAGTTATGATGGCCTAAGTGAGATTAAAATCGGTATATTGTTCTTTGATGACCAGCTAACTGTGAAGAGTTGTGAGCGTGTAAGTGGTAAATTATAATCTTGTCACTTTTATTAACACAATAACAGGTGATTACAGAAGGTTTATTATAACAAATTATAACCAAAAATGAAGACGATTTTAATGTAATTTAATCATTAATGTTATAAACGCACTAACTGTACATATCAATAAATGGCCATTCTATTGATCATGTTGACTTTTCAACATGTATTAAATTGTGGCATAATCATAATGACAAGAACAGGTCTGCAATCAAGGGCTGTGTATCTAGTGTGAGATATGTTGAAACAAGAGACAATTGTGGCATGTTTTTTTTTTAGACTGATGTACATGAAAAAGAAAAATGAAGCAACAACTGTTTTGTATTAAGTTCAATACAATAGCAAGTCTGTGGTAGTTCTGTAAAAAAATGTATTTTGTCATATGTCAATAAAACTTAGAAAACTGTGTTGCTTTGTGCTAAATATATATTAATGTATTTGTAAGATGCACCCCATCAACCATGTGAAAACATTTTGCGCGAATAAGCATGTCACGTGTTGGATGCCAGGATGCCTTAAAATTTTACTGGGGAAGGCCCTGAATATGTTTTCTCAACCTCACAGATCTATGGCTGCAGTTTCCTCTGAAAGAGGTATGAAATATGTTTTCTCAACCTCACAGATCTAGAGCTGCAGTTTCCTCTGAAAGAGGTATGAAATATGTTTTCTCAACCTCACAGATCTATGGCTGCAGTTTCCTCTGAAAGAGGTATGAAATATGTTTTCTCAACCTCACAGATCTAGAGCTGCAGTTTCCTCTGAAAGAGGTATGAAATATGTTTTCTCAACCTCACAGATCTTGAGCTGCAGTTTCCTCTGAAAGAGGTATGAAATATGTTTTTCTAACCTCACAGATCTACACTCAGCAAAAGTTCTAATTGGTCACATTTTGTCCGTAATTTTTTTATTAGAAAGACATTGAATTCACTCTTTAAGTTATTTATAATCATATGCCAAAACAGTCTTAAACTTAAGCTTTTATCTTTAATAATTGACTTTGGGCAAGAGTTATCCTTTATTTTGCTAAAAATGCATTTTTTGCAAAAATAGGTCAAGCAAACAGAAATTTGCTCTTAATTCCTTGTTTTGTTTTAATAGGACCCCTCATTAGTAGGATAAACAGAAAACATGATTGATCAATATCATGTTTGTTTCAATAAACCCCTTTCAAAGTATCCAATTTTAAAATTACCTCTCTTCCAATTTAAGACCGTTCTTATTTTGACCCTGCGGTATAAGTAAATGGTATTGGATTTATTTAAGAAGACAATCAATAAAGATTAAAAAGACATTAGATAATTAATTTCAAGAAAAAACAGTTCTTTCCACAACCTCTCATGACGTAGGGAAGAAACGAAACTAGCATACATTGTAAACATATACAATTAATGACCAATTAGAACTTTGGTTGAGTGTATAGCTACAGTTGCTGCTAAAAGAGGTATAAAGTATGTTTTCTTAACCTCACATATCTAGAGCTGCATTTTCTACTGAAAGAGGTAATAAAAAGGTTTTCTTAACCTCACAGATATAGAGCTGTATTTTCCGCTAAAAGAGGTAAGTAATATGTTTTCTCAACCTCACAGATATAGAGCTGTAGTTTCCGCTAAAAGAGGTAAGTAATATGTTTTCTCAACCTCACAGATATAGAGCGGTAGTTTCCGCTAAAAGAGGTAAGTAATATGTTTTCTCATCCTCACAGATATAGAGCTGTAGTTGCCGCTAAAAGAGGTAAGTAATATGTTTTCTCATCCTCACAGATATAGAGCTGTAGTTTCCGCTAAAAGAGGTAAGTAATATGTTTTCTCATCCTCACAGATCTAGAGCTGTAGTTTCCGCTAAAAGAGGTAAGTAATATGTTTTCTCATCCTCACAGATATAGAGCTGCATTTTGTGCTGAGTTATGTAATATGTTGTCTTAACCTCACATATCTTGAGGTTCTGCTTGTATTGAAAAGAAGAGAGGTATGTGATATGTATTTTATGAAAGAACTTCTCAACCTCACTATCT
The DNA here is from genome assembly GCA_038501625.1 of Corbicula japonica. Lineage (NCBI taxonomy): Eukaryota > Metazoa > Mollusca > Bivalvia > Venerida > Cyrenidae > Corbicula > Corbicula japonica. The sequence goes on along the minus strand of JAZAYU010000065.1, from coordinate 812,051 downwards.
AGAGCTATAACATCATAGTTTTCTAAATCATTCACTTTTTTGTATTTTAATTTAAGATTTTCTATAAACATTCTCTCTCTTTTATTGTCTGTTTTGGCTGTTACTTCTAATGTGTATTTTATTTTATTATTTTTTTTATTTCACAGATAAGCATTAACATCAAACAGAGAGTGAACAACAAAGAAGTTGATTTGTTGAGACTTTGTGTGAATGACCTTGGTACAGAGGTGAAGGTCAAGACCTTTGACCTTTCAGTAGATGCTTTCCTTGGAGGGATTTATGCCCAGTATCTCAAACTGAATGGTATGTAGCTTCTGATATGAAATTCTTTAAAATACTGATTGATTGAGTAAAGCGAGTCTAAGTATTTCAGAAAATACTTAATAAGTTTAATATAAAACAAAGTAGGTATGAAGAGTAGGATATATTTTGCTGCATTTTATATATACGGCTAGTTTAAATTTTCAGCCTAGAAAAATGAATGTAGGCAAAAATATTAAAATGGTAAAATAGATAAAACATTATGGTATAGAAGATCTATTGATATTGATGAGGAATCTTGCCAACTGTTTTTGGCAAAAATTGGAAGAGCAGGTTAATTCACAAAACAGTTCTCTCTCTTTAGATTTTCCCATATGAACCTTGCACACAAGAAATATACTTATTATCTTTTATTTTTAAGATCTTAACCCATTACTCAGCATATACCCATTTCGGTGCATTCTTAACCAGTGTAGATCCAGATCAACCTTCAAACCCTGGTTGTCTGATCTGGATCTGCTGTTTGTTTTTCAGAAATAACCTAATAAATAAAAACACAAATAGTTCAGATCCTGATTATATGGCACAGATGTGCCAGTTGATCTGGATCTACACTGATTGAACACGCAATAATGGTGTGCTTATGGCGTAATGGGCTATTAAAGGTACCTTTTGAATTGTTTGAATGAACTTTTCTGTTCTTGGATATAGGAGATACAAGGGACAGCAAATACATTACAGGTTTGAGAAAATATTATTTGCATGCTGTTTGTTTGTGTAATCATTATATAGATATATATCTGTATATAACTGAGGGTTTTTTACAGTTTTAATCAACTTATTTTTACATTATGATTTTTACTGAGTCCTAAATTGGCTGTTGTCATTTTTGATGAAAGAATGGATATGACTAAAGTGGTTGCAATAAAAAAAAAGTGCAGTTCTAAACAAACAGTTTAAGTACCATTTAAATAAGAAAAAGTTGCACTGTTTTTGCACCAAGGCGACAAAATGCTCTGCTTTCACAGACCACCATAATGGAACTGAAAGAAACCATTTGTAAAACATTTATCAGTTATACAGAGATAAACAAAAGACTCTTTTAAAATAACTAATTACAAACAAAAAATTGTTTTTGTGCCATCTGCTGTTTAAAATATCACACAAATTGTAGAAAACAAATTTTTGCATGATAGATAGATTCTTCTCTGTAAAAGCCCTCGGTTCTTATAGTATCATGTTATCTGGTGTTGTTATCTTTATAATATATATGTTAGATCTATTGTTTCAAGGTACTTTCCTGCAGTTTCTTGTTTTGTGTGTACATATTTACCTGGCATATGGGGATGTTCTGTATATAACGTTGAAGTCTTTGGTTGCCATTTGTTATTTTAGATAGATAATAAAATGTAACCCTTAACTCCACAGATACACCTTTATTACATGGGCAAACAGTGTAGATACAGATCAGCCCACACAATCATGCTGTCTGATCAGGATCTGCACTGTTTACAATTAGATTCATTAGGATAATTCTGAACAAAGAGAAAAGAGTGTCAATCCAGATCCGACATCACAAGTGTGGTGGCTGATCTTGATCAACATTGGTTGCCTATGTGTTAACCCTTTCCTGGATATATACGCATTTTTACGCATGTGCGACCAGTGTAGATCCAGATCAGCCGGCATATCCGTGCCGTCTGATCAGGATCTGCACTGGTCGCATTTTGGTCAGAAATAACATCATGAATCAAAAAGCGAACAGTTTAGATCCTGATCAGACGGCACGGATGTGCCGGCTGATCTGGATCTAAACTGTTCGCCCTAGCAATAAAGGTGTATCTGTACAGGAAAGGGTTAAGAGGGTTCTCCGTGGAGTAGGGTTTAAACCATATAATGATTATACAATAGAGCTTGTGTTGAATTACATAAATGGCTCGATTGTATCTTTTCTAATTAAGTACAAACTGAAGAATTAATAGTAGGTTAGTACTAAAAATGTGTATATATTCAGTAAATATATCTCTAGTTTATTCAGTTTGACACATTTTTTAATTATATTAATTATACATTGCACTATAATGAAATGTACTGGTACTAAATTTTGCATTGTGTAGTATAGTATATTATAATACTATTCCGTTTGTTGCAGCACTTTTTTGTAGAATTTACAAGATTAATACAGATTTGAGACCAGTACTATAATCCTGTCTTGTGATTGGTAAGATTGGAGACCTGTCTCAAATTCAACCAATCAGTTCCTCAGGATTAAAGACTGGTCCAGTCTCAGTTTTATCATCTAAGGCCTTGGAAATTAGATTCTGCACATGCACAATAATACATGTTGACAAGAAGTCATTATCAGGATAATTTGTTACCCATCTGCATCAAGAGTAAGTTGGATTAACAACTATAGCGATTATTCTCTGAATATTGAACGTGATTTACTACAAATTTCGATTTCACTTAGAATTGAACCTGCGAGCAACCTCCGTATACACCTGTTGCACTGCAGCACTTCACAAGACGCCGACCACGTTTTTGTCATGCTAGGACTGTTAGAACTGCCGCTCCAATCAAAAGATGCTGTGTTGTACTTCCAAATTTCGGTTTTGCTGTCAATAAAAATTTTTGTTCATTCCCCTTGTAGATTTTGAAACAATAACAAAAGGTGTGGCTTAAAGTCAAGCAACCTGAAGGCGCGATTAACAATGAACAACGTCATGTCAATTATACTTTCCCGCGCTACTTTTCAAAGAAAATATCAGTCGCCGCACATCGTGTTTGATGTTTTTGGTTGCTAGCCAAAATCGAACTGAAATTGAAATTTGTAGTAGATTTAGCATGGTTATACTATATCTACATTCAAAATACCGTAGTAGTGTTTTTGTCCTTTTTCTATGAAGTGCAAAACAGAGAAACTTTTCATTTGACTATTTTTTCTAGTGCTTTGACAATAGTAGTTATAAAATAGTTGTTAATGGAACTTACTCGAAATAAAGTATGCTATTGTGACTGGGTACAGTAACCATTCCTATGGTAACTGCTTACTGCTTGTTGCTATGGTAACTGCTTACTTTTTGTTGATATGGATTACCTGTGAATCTGAACACTTGCCGCAGTGAAAAATTTTTCTACAATAGCAGGGGTAAAAAAAAAATGTGATAATCTTGTGCAAAACTAAGTAGAAGTTTTTTCTCAGAATTGGAGAAACTGAAAGGAATTATCAGTAGTCAAAAAAAGTTTTAAATAATCCTCATTTGAAAAATTCTGGTAAGTTACATTCATGATAACAACAATGCTGTATGGAAGCTGTTTTATTATTTGGTTTTTCTATTATTACTTGTACTTCGATCATTCGGAAGGGGATTGGAATGCGTGTTTTTTTTTGAAGTTTTAAGAAACAAATCAAGCAGACTCTGCAATTTTCAGCCTTTCTATGGGTTCTGGGATTTAAAGAATTCCCTTTGTAGTCTCAATTCTAGTAAAAAAAGGGAACTCCCAGATTTCACAGGTATACCATAATGCCTTAGCACAAGATGTATGATATATTGCTATGGTGACCGGGAATATTGTATATTGCATGTGTTCACAGTATCCAAGGATGTAGCCGCACAGCTTGGCAACAGGTTCTATAAAGGTTAGTGGTTTTTATTTTCTTGGAGGAGGGGTGGGTTGCATTGTGGAGCGGTAAGTGTGAATTGGTTTCAAATTAGGGATAATTATCCAGATTTTATCCTGTGCTCCATTGACTGTGGCTGATATCCCGTAGGGAACCAGTGTAGATCCAGATCAGTGTGCACATCCATGCAGTCTGATCAGGATCTACACTGTTTGCTTCCAAGGCAGAATGTGTAGACCCAGATAAGAGTGCACATCTGTGCAGTTTGATCATCTGTGCAGTCTGATCAGGATCTACAATGTTTGCTTACAAGGCAGAATGTGTAGACCCACATAAGAGTGAGTGCACATCTGTGCAGTTTGATCGTCTGTGCAGTCTGGTCAGGATCTACACTGTTGACTTCCAAGGCAGAATGTGTAGACCCAGATAAGAGTGCACATCTGTGCAGTTTGATCATCTGTGCAGTCTGATCAGGATTTACACTGTTTGCTTCCAAGGCAGAATGTGTAGACCCAGATAAGAGTGCACATCTGTGCAGTTTGATCATCTGTGCAGTCTGATCAGGATTTACACTGTTTGCTTCCAAGGCAGAATGTGTAGACCCAGATGAGAGTGCACATCTGTGCAGTTTGATCGTCTGTGCAGTCTGATCAGGATCTACACTGTTTGCTTCCAAGGCAGAATGTGTAGACCCAGATGAGAGTGCACATCTGTGCAGTTTGATCATCTGTGCAGTCTGATCAGGATCTACACTGTTTGCTTCCAAGGCAGAATGTGTAGACCCAGATGAGAGTGCACATCTGTGCAGTTTGATCATCTGTGCAGTCTGATCAGGATCGACACTGTTTGCTTCCAAGGCAGAATGTGTAGACCCAGATGAGAGTGCACATCTGTGCAGTTTGATCATCTGTGCAGTCTGATCAGGATCAACACTGTTTGCTTCCAAGGCAGAATGTGTAGACCCAGATAAGAGTGCACATCTGTGCAGTTTGATCACCTATGCAGTCTGATCAGGATCGACACTGTTTGCTTCCAAGGCAGAATGTGTAGACCCAGGTAAGAGTGCACATCTGTGCAGTTTGATCATCTATGCAGTCTGATCAGGATCGACACTGTTTGCTTCCAAGGCAGAATGTGTAGACCCAGATAAGAGTGCACATCTGTGCAGTTTGATCATCTGTTCTGTCTGACTAGGGTCTACACTGTTCAGATCTCAAAGATAACAGTGTAAATACTTCTGGACTGGAGGTTATAAAGCTGAGATCGGAAACCAGTCTCTAATCTCAAGAATCTGATTGGCTGAAATGGCGACTGGTCGCCATTTCAGCCAATCAGATGCTTGAGATTTGAGACAGGTTTCCATGCTCAGTTTTATAACCTTGATCACTGCATGGATGTGCTGGATGATCAGGATCTACACTTGACACATATTGGAATATAAGTATCTTGCACGAGTGTGAGGTGAAGATGGAAAAATCTGTCACCGAGGGGGAACTGTTTAGCAGGAACGAGGCTCTTCCGAGTTCCCGCCAAAACAGTTCACCCGAGGTGACAGATTTTTCTATCTTTACCGAATGTCCCATGCAAGATACGTTTTCTTGCATACCTTTTACTGTTCATAACATTTTTGAACATGTGTACAAACTGAATTTTGTTTCCTTATGCTAAAATATTGACGTTAACATAAACCATATTTCTAAAATGACGTCACTGACTTGAATAAATTACGTCAGATACTTGAAGACGTGACGTCACTCGTGTAGCACGTGAACATTATCTTTTCCCTAGGTAAAAGATAAGATTTTCTTTCCCCAGTAAAACACGAGGAAATACTTTTCCGGTATGCAAGAGAAGGGCATATTATTGGAGTAAATGGTTAAAAGTGTATGTAATAATTGTATTTTATTAACAAGATAATTACAATTCTACTTATGTAGGATTTTTCACACACTGCATATAGCAAGTAATGCACAATCTACATAACTGTTGCTCTGTATTTAAATTCATAACATATACAGTGAAACCTGCCTTAGCAGCCACCTGCGAATAGCAACCATCTGTCTTAAACAGCCAGTTTGAATATGTCCTAAACTGGCATTTTGTTCTCATTTTAACCTGTCTTTAACAGTCACCTGTATAGAGCAGCCACTTTTTGTCACTCCCTTGGGTGGCTGCTAAAGACAGGTTTGACTGTATTTCCTAAATGTAATGACACATTTATCAGGTTGGCTTTTAAGGGGCTTTTTTCGTTTACTGAAATCAGTGCCCAAGGTTATAAAACTGAGCATGGAAACCAGTCTCAAATCTCAAGCATCTGATTGGCCGAAATGGCGACTGGATGCCATTTCAGCCAATCAGATGCTTGAGATTTGAGACTGGTTTCCATGCTCAGTTTTATAACCTTGGGCACTGGAGTCAAGATATAATTGCTGCTTTTGTTTGTTACAGTGACAGAACATGGGAAAGCCATCAACCTGATCAACACACCTAGATCTGACACACCTAGCGGATCTAACCTGTTAGTGGTCCACTATGTCAAGGTAAACTAACTGTATATCTCTGTACCTGTTTTTCCCCCATTTAAACAACATATGAGTATTATATTACATGTGCAATCAGTCTAGATCCAGATTAGCGTGCTCGTATGTGTGGTCTGATCAAGATATCCACTTGTTTCTACTTTCTCAGAAATAAGCAAACCAAAAAGAAAACAGGGTAGATCCAAATCAGACTGCAAAGATGTTCATGTAGAGACTGATAAACAGAATAACATAACAAACATTTCAGCGTTGAAAACTTCTTAAAGTTTCTGTGAAAAGTTTCTGTGATCAGCAAGGTAAAATTAAACCTTGAAATATTTACTGCTGGTAATCCTAAGTTATCCTGGCCTCAGAGTAATAACAAAGAAAATGGAAACTAGTCTAATATCTCAAAGACTAAGGTTAACCCTTTCCTCCATATATACACCTTTTGACGCATGTGTGACCAGTGTAGATCCAGATCAGAGGTCTGATCAGGATCTGGACTTGTCGCATTTTGGTCAGAGTTAACCTAACAAAATAAAACGCGAACAGTTTAGATCCTGATCAGACAGCACGGATGTGCCAGCTGAACTGGCTCTGAACTGTTCATCATCGCAATTAAGGTGTGTCTATGGAGGAAAGTATTACCGGTAAATGATCTTGAGCCCTGGATATGCACTGTCTGCCCATGGATAACAGGTCATAAACACTGACTGTATTTACCATTTACTCTTGGGATATCCAATGGAGTAAATGGTAAAAACAGTCTGTGTTTATTGATGAGCAAACAATATTTCACAGGCTAACACAGATGGTCCAGAGTTTGCAAGCACCTTCAAGAAGACAGAACAAGCTATTGATGTGGAGTTCTCTGCCCTTGAAGTACTCTTACATCAGGAGTCGATATTAGACCTGCTGATGTTTGCTCAGTCCATTCAACCGCCACAGCTTCCAGACAAAGACAAGTCAGAGAAGGAAGCAGAAGATGAGAAAGCAAAGTCCCAGACCGCAAAGAAAAGTAAGTCCCTTCTTTGTTATCTGCCCTTGATGTAGACTTGCATCAACAGTCAACCCCCACAGCTTCCTGATAAAGACAAGTCAGAAAAGGAAGCTGACATGATTAAGCAGTCTCAAAAGGCAAAGAAAATTAAGTCCCTTCCTCTGCCCTTCATCAGAAGGTTCTATAGAATTTTAACACTATAAACAACTTTTATTCATACATTGATGAACACAAGAAAATATCAACTAGTAAGTCCTTAGGTAATATATATGAAAAAAACATTTCAAGAAGTTGGACTTTACTATTTTAGTGTTTTACTATTTCAGCTGTGGTGCAAAAAGTTGGAATTGGTTATAAATCAGATATGGTGCAGATTTTTTAATTAAATATTTCTCAGTTTTGTTTAGCAAAGTAAGTGTTTTTAGCAGATTGTAACATAAAATGATGTATAACATGGCATACTGGTGGGTAGCTGTGAACTGTCCGTGTTACTTCTCAGTATTGTGTAGAGGTTATCCTGCCCGTCTTCTTTTAGCATGCTTGCATATATTGTAACTATTTCTATTGTTATATTACTCATGTAATGTCAGTGCTTCAGATAACTTTGTATGGCATTGTATTGTATTATTGTATTTCTTGCCTCAAAGTTAATTTAAGAGGTTTATGGGTTAAAGTTTTCAGGCATATGCCTGAAATTCAGGTTTTACTGTGTCTAAAAATGATTGATTTTCTTAATTTTCCCTATATAAATTGAATAATTTTCAGGATTTCAGATTTTTCTGAATTCTTAACATGCACCCTTGGAGGTTTGGTGTAAGACTGTTGTTTACAAAAATTTAACTTTCCACTTACAAAGCTCGAAACTGCATTTATTTCCAATCATTAAAGCAAATCCTGTAAGTTGAAGTAAGCTGTAGTTATCCCAGTCATTATACAAATTAACCCTTTCCTGGATATATACGCATTTTTACGTGTGTGCGACCAGTGTAGATCTGCTAGGGCGAACAGTTTAGATCCAGATCAGCTGGCACATCCTGCCATCTGATCAGGATCTAAACAGTTCGCTTTTTGATTCATTAACTTATTTCTGACCAAAATGCGACCATTGTAGATCCTGATCAGACAGCACGGATGTGCCGGCTGATCTGGATCTACACTGGTCGCACATGTGTAAAAATGCGTTTATATCAAGGAAAGGGTTAAGATGTCTTCACATCTATTTCAGAGATTTTCAAGAAGGACCCAGATTTGGTTGATGTAAAAGTGAAGGCAGGTCTGAAGACATTTGGAGTCACTATTTGCTCAGCGGAGAAAGTTATCACTGATGTCAAAGTCAAAGGTAATGTGCCTTTGTCATAGTTAAAGAAAGTTAGAGTAAGAGAACCCAAGATTATCTGTCTGTATCCATGAAACAAAAGGTTTTTGAGCCTTAATTACATTAAAAAGGCCTGTTTTGCATGTTTATGAGCTTAAATTAAAGACATTTATCATAGGTTTATGAGCCAAAATTAAAGATAGTCTGCCTCTGTCATAGGTTTTGTGGCAACCTTTATCTAAAAGAGAGGTTATTTGCGGTGAAACATGTAAAAATGTGTATGTTTATAGGGATTGAGGCTGAAGTGACATTACAAGAGCGACAGACTGTTGTCATGGCAACACTGAAGGATATTTCTGTAACAGACCCCAGCATTCATACTCTCTACCCCAAAGTAAGTGCACAGATGATCAATACAGAAATCTTTTGCTGTTTAATTGAACCCAATTCTCCACATGCTCCTTTATGGCATGGGCAAACAGTGTAGATCCACATCAGCTGGAACATCAGTGCCATGTGATCTGGATCTACACTCTTAACTTTTTGATTTATTAATTTATTTCTGACTAAAAAGTTGCTGATCCTGATCAGACTTCACAGACATGCCAGCTAATCAGGATCTACACTGGTTGCACATGCGATAAAATACATATATATGGAGGAAAGATTTTTGAGAGATCTCATTTTCAAAACATAACATGTTAAATGATTAAAAATAATTAGCCAGGGGACAAATGGTAAAATCTATCCAAGAACTTGACTGGTGTATCAATGAGTAAAAAATAAAGTATAAAAACTATTAAGAAATTCACAATGTGACAATTCAGCTGTAACATACATGGTCCGAGAGGAAGGTAAATCCCCATCTTTACAATTTCAAAAATTCGCTGGTTCTTTTAACCCTTTCCTTGAAATATACGCATTTTTACGCATGTGCGAGCAGTGTAGATCCAGATCAGCCGGCACATCCATGCCATCTGATCAGGATCTGCAATGTTCGCATTTTGGTCAGAAATAACCTAATGAATCAAAAAGCCAACAGTTTAGATCCTGATCACACAGCATGAATGTTCCGGATCTAAACTGTTTGCCCTAGCAATAAAGGTGTATAGATACAGGAAAAGGTTAAGTGCCAATTGTTTAGCACCACTACACTGTACCTTGTTTAAAGTCTTATCCAAAAGACTGTGTAAATTTTAGTTGGAGTAGTGGGGTATTAAACCAGCAGTCCTGGACTTGGAAGTAGATGGACTTACCACTGAGCTATAAATCTGCTCTAATGAATATTTCAGAATATGTTTGAGTATTTGAACTTCCTTTGTAGATTCTTGAAATCCAGGGCAGTGAAGTGTTGAAACTCAATCTTGCCATTTACAACGAGAACACTGCTGGGCCCCGGTATGAGGATATGAATAATGTGGACATGAGTGTTCAAGTGTCAATGGGTCAAATAAAAGTCACCTTCTTGAACAAGTACATCACAGACCTCCTGGTAAGTTGAAGGCCCTGGTATGAGGATATGAATAATGTGAACATGCATGTTAATCAAAAACTTCCTTCTCTAAACAAATAAACCACAGACCTTTTGGTAAGTTGAAAAAAAGGCCCTGGTAAGGTGATATTGATAATACTGACAAAATCTTATTCTTGAACAGTTAAGTTACAAATCTTTGAGTAAGTTGAAGGAAGGCCCTGGTGCCAGAATATTAACAAATGTGTAAATGAATGTTAAATAACAGTCATTTTCTTGAACATACACTAATGAACTGCTGGTAAGGTCTCAGTATATGTTTCGGATACCTCGAATATCAGTTATAATCAGGGCTGTTAATTTGTTGACAGTTTGCATTTTTCGTACAGGCTGTTATATTTAGGGATGGCAACGAATATTCGAATGCGGACAGGACATTCCGTACATGCCAGGCATCGAAAAATAATTGAGACTGGTGACATTTTTAAGTGAGATTTGAGCAAAAAATAAGTGAGATTTTCTAAAGCATGTCGAAACATGATATATTTAAAATGTTCTTATATACCTTTACCTTTTTTTATAAACGTAACTACAATCAGTTATATTACTTTAATGGAGTAACAAGACAATTTAACAAATTTTTCAAAATCAAATAAAATGTTTGTGATAAAATTCTTTATGCCACATTTATTTTAAAAATCTCCACTAAAATTCATACTATTCAAGCCATTAGTTATCCTCTAAGTGCATTTACATAAAAATAATTCTTGTAGCTTTACAGAAAGAAGAGAGAAGGGCCCAAAAGTTTGACAAATCTTGTTTTTATTCACCTTGAATTAATGCTTCAACATGCCAATTGAAACCAAAATTTTTGACAATAAACACCTTCAAAGTAATGCCCTTAGACGTTTACGGATCCATGGCCGAAAACTGTAACACTTGCATTGAAATTGTTCCCCAACTGAGAAATAAAGATGTTTGAGTTAACATATCAATTAATAAGAAAAGATAATTGAATGAAACCTTATCTAACATGGGCATACATGCCATATTTCTGGAAAGCATTCCAGGGGATTTGGTTCAAAATTCCAGGGGATTCCGATATAATTCCAGGGGATTTTTTAACGCGGCTAAACAAGCGGAATTTACTAAAAACTAAACTAAGATGCAATATTAAATATATTTATCCTCATTTATTTAAACAATATTTTTATTATGTTTTTTTGTAAAAGGGTGTCAGCACATAATAAAACTATATAAAACAAACACTATATGACTGTCCGACAAACTCTGATGTGCATAGCACAGACTAACATCAGTTAGAACAATTATTTAAGTTAATTAACATGGACTTGGATGTTATTAACTTGCTGCAGATGCTGAGTTTGAATGCTCAACATATGGTCTCTGCATTCAAACCAGACCAGGAGTCAGTCTGGATCTTTCTAAGTATGCTAAGGGGGTTTGTTTAGAAAAGTCTTTGTGTATTTACATTATAATTTCTATTTTCTGTTCAAAATCCCCATGAAAATTAAATATTGCTGCCCAAAAATTGTGTTCGAGCAACACTACTGAAGTCCATCTGGATCTGTCCTTGAATATATCAAATGTTGCAGCTTCAATGGCTATTATATTTTTATTCCAAGGATGCAAGAATCAGCTTGACTGGTCATTTCTTCCTACTTTGTAATTAAAAAAAATATTTGCAAACGTGCCAAAACGTTAATTGTTGGTCAAAAGACGAATAATTTGTATCCGAAAGTGTCCCATTATCCGGATACACACATATTTTGGACATCATAAAAAAACCTTCAATCCTTTGACAACTCCGCTAATTGTACATAAAACAGACGGTAAACTTGTGATTTCATTCACACCTATGCAAACAATCAATTATCCAATAAACAATCCTGTTAAGTGTCAATTCTCACTAAATAATCGATAATCCTCTCGGTGACACTAATTAGACGAATTCGGAACGTTTTGACACAACCGTTAGGTGTCCGAGATACGTAACGGTGTATTCAGCGTATAGACAAATGTCTGATATGAGAGTGACAAAAATGCATTTTTATACCGTTTTTCTTAACTTTTGTTAATTCCGGGGGATTTTCGACTCTGCCGGGGGGCCAGGGGATGGCTCTAAATTCCATGGGATTTTTCCCCCCGCTGGGGGATATGGCATGTATGCATGGGATATTAATCCATTGCCCCAGGGTAATTGAAGCAGATGAAATAAACAAAATGTCATAATTTCCAATAATCACTGTCAATCAAGTGCTTTCATTTCGAATTTGGCGATCCTCTGACTTATTGGAGACATTGAAAAGTGCTCTGCAGATGACAATTTTTTTTTTAAGAGAAATTATCAAAAATATGTGAGTTTTTTGTTTTTATCCGTTAGACCGTGTGGGTGGGTGAAATTCCGTGAGTTTTTACCTCACAGCGTGAGACTTGGCATGTATGACATTCAAATACTTTTTTAATATTCAAATATTAAATTTTTTAAAATGAAATATAAAGAAAATCAAAAAAATTTAAATTATTTTGTGTAAGGACTTTTTGTTTTCCCACTAAACATGCTAAATTCGATCTGCAATTAACAGAAACACCTGGTGTTATTATAAGACGTGTCATAGTCACTATATTGGCCCTCAATAAACAGCAATTGGCAGTTTGAGTGACCTGTTAACGTCAATTATCAGGGATTCTGGAGAACAACACAGATCGGCGTTTCATAAAGAATTCTGCACAAAAGGTCATTGGATGAAGCAAAAATATTATATGAATTCAAATGAAATTAAAATGATAAACAATGTGTGTAATATTTAGACAGTCGGCATTAAGATCGTGATGACTACGATATTACCATAATATTACTCTGTCCTCCATGGAAATGTACATACAAAGAAAACGAAAGTAGACTGATCTCTTTTATAGGAACTTCATGTTATTAATCTGCAAGCGGACATCACATGGAGATTAAATGTTATAAATTGAGATTTTGTCTTTTTTCAGCTTGACCTGACGACAACGTTGAGCGTAATTTATAATTGGAATGCCGTTATTCAACCTGAAGTGAATGCTTACTGACTTGTACAGCAAATTCCAGCATACTTTAAGCAAAAAAATTGCAAATAAACATAATAACTATCGAATATTCAAATACTTCACAACCGAATATTCGAATGCCAATTTTGCTATTCGTTGCCATCGTTAGTTATATTTATTTTTCATTTCTAATCAAGTGGACTTTTTATTATAATACATAATTCAAAAGCAGTTAGATATTGCTTTTTGATACCTCAGCACAAAACTACATTGTATAATGAGTGATCCTGCATTTATTTGAAATGTTCTATTGTATACTATCTGCAAGAAAATGTGAAAGATAACTGAAAGGAAGTGAGGACTATCCTTTTACTCCCAAGATACCTCTATTGCATGGGCAAACATTGAAGATCCAGATCAGCCATCACATCTATGTTATCTGATCAGGATCTTCACTGTTTGCTTTTTTGATACATTACCTTATTTCTTACCAAAATGCCTCCAGTGCAGATCTATATCAGATGTGGCTGGTCTGGATCTAGAATGGTGGCACACTATTAAAAATGCATCTATATGGAGGAAAGGGCTATTCAAACAAGATACATCAGGTATAAGTCATTATAATTTCAGGGATTTCTGGACAATTTCCAAGAGGCTCAGGCTAAAATGAAAGCTGCGGGGGAGACTTTAGCAGAAATCTCCCAAGATGCTGTGCAAAATTTCCAGGAAACTGCATCCAGGCTCTCCCTGGCGGTTGATATGAAGGCCCCTGTAATCTTCATGCCCCAGAGTTCAACCTCATACAACATACTGCTGCTCGATTTGGGACGTTTGACAGTGAAAAATTCTTTTAGCAAGCCAGGTCAAAGGTCAAGCAGTGGGGTACCAGCTGTTTTGGAGAAAATGAATGTGACCTTGACCAACCTGAAAGTTTCGAGGTAAAAATGTGTTACCAATCAATAAAAAATAGCAAATTGTACTTTTATTTTAGTAAGTTACAATTCTTTAATCCTTTACTCCATAGATACACCTTTATTGCATGGACAAACAATGTAGATCTAGATAAGTGGGCAAATCCATGCCGTATGATCAGGATCTACAGTATTCTCCTTGAGATTCACTAGGGCTGAAGGTTATAAAACTGAGATTGGAAACCAGTCTCAAATCTCAAGCATCTGATTGGCTGAAATGGCGACTGGTCGCCATTTCAGCCAATCAGATGCTTGAGATTTGAGACTGGTTTCTATGCTCAGTTTTATAACCTTGGGCACAGGTTATATTTGACCAAGATGCAATCATTGAAGATCCAGATGTTGCACATGTGATACAAAGCATACAGTCAATCCTGTATTAAGCAGCCACCCAAGAGAGTGACCATAACACAAGTGGCTGTTTAAGCAGGAAACAAATTAGAACAAAATGTCAGTTTACAACATATTCAAACTGGCTGTTTAAGACATGTGGCTGCTGAATGCAGGTGGTTGCAAATGCAGGTTTAATTGTATATTGTGTAAAGGGTTAACAGCAAAACTGTACTTTCTTTTAAGTTGATGATTTGTTTTCAAATGAAGCTTAAATATAAGCATATAATGGGAAAATGTGTCATAAGTAAGCTGATGTCATTCATTGAAATGGCATCATAAAGTTGAGCAGACAACATTATTTATTATGAATTTCACTGAAATAAAATTAAAATTTGGAAAAAAATGTATTTATTGTATGAAATAGTATTGATTAAGAAATAATGGATGAAAGTTGTTTCTTTCTGAAAAAAAATCAGCAAATATATCATTAAAAAGACTTTTTTCTTGACATGTCTCTTCTTTATTTTGGTTTGTGATGTAATATATTTTAATATTTATACTTTGTGAATGGATTGTGAAAATTAACACTTCATAAATACTCATAAATTGACATGTAGAATGTGATACAGGGCATAGAGTTAATCGTTAGCTCAGTGGTTTGAACATCTGCCTCCCAGTCCTGGGATTGTTGGTTCAATACGAGCCTCCTCCAACTAACACTGACTAACAGTCTTTCAGATGACACATTAAACCGAGGTCCAATTTAGTGGTGCCCTACACAGGGCACTTAAAAGAACCAGGGACAGTTCTGGGCTGAAGATTATAAAACTGAGATTGGAAACCAGTCTCAAATCTCAAGCATCTGATTGGCTGAAATGGCGACCAGTCGCCATTTCAGCCAATCAGATGCTTGAGATTTGAGACTGGTTTCCATGCTCAATTTTATAACCTTGGGCACTGGAATAGGAGTGTCCTCTGTATCTTGCACCATCCTCCAAACCTTAAATGACTAACACTCTTCAGTAAATAAATTACTATCTGGTTACTGTTAGTTATATCTGTGTTCAAAACATTTATTTTCACAAATATTTCACATTTATTTTCACAAATATTTCACATTTATTTTCACAAATATTTCACATTTATTTTCAGAAATAATGTTCACAGTAGGATATAATGTGTTAAAATATTATGTTTAACTTCAACAACTTCTCTAAGATCTGATGTTTAGCACTTCAGGAAAATTTAGAACTTTAAATTCATAATCTCTCTTGAAATAAACTAAATTTAATCATTTCAGAGCTGTTGTAGATGCATCACAGTTTGAAAAATCAGAAGTGGAAATTTTACAGCCCTTGACGATGTCAGTGGACATCAGTCGTAACCTGGCCGCTGGCTGGTTCCATGAAGTACCCGATGTTGATATATCGGGTACCCTTCAAGCAGTCAAGGTAACATAATCCTTTACTCCGTATATGTGCACTTAGATGCATCTGCAACTAGTGTTGCTCCATCTTATCAGGATCTACACTGTTTGCTCACACCTTAAAGGCATATAAATGGAGGAAAGGGATAATGTGAGTGGCATATAGAATTATCTTTGTTCTTTGATACATACTGAATATCTTGTTTGTCAAACTCCTAATCCACTGGCTTGTACATGCTTTCCCAACTTCCGTAGATGATAAGCAATACAGGGTTAAATGGAAGATTCCCATAAGTGGGGTTTGTTTTGAGCAGTCTTTTAGTATTTTCAACTTTCTAGCCAAAACCCCCACGGAAACTAAATAGTGTTCCCCCAAAAGGGTTTTGGAGCAAGTCTGCTGAACCCATCGGGATCTGCCTGTGCATAACATATAAGACAAAGAGAAAGTTTTTTTATCACAAATGTTTTCCAGACTCAAAAAAAACAACAGATAGATGAAACTTGAGTATATTTTGTTACAGTTGAGCATGAGTCAGGGGGATTTTGCTGCCATGATGCTTGTTTTGAACGACAACCTATCAGAGGGTCAGACCAAACCAAAGGCTGTAATAGACAGCACAGTGGAAGAGTCTATCAAACCACAGACTGTACACACAGTAGAAACAGCACCAACTTCAGGTACGGACTAGGTTACCATAGATCCCAGTCAACCAATCTGATGATCATAAAACTGAAATTGGAGATACAGTCAAGCAACACTAGCTTGCGATTGGTCAGTTCAGAGAAGAAGCTTGATTTCAGCCAGTCAGCTCTTTGAGAATGCAGACTGGTCCCCAGTTGCAGTTTAAGATAATTGGTTCTATGCTCAAGATTCTAAAACTAAACTGAGACCAGTCCTTGACTTGAATCTTGAGGTTGGTCAGTATGGAGCTTGCAGTTAGCCGGTGATTTCAGTTTAATGATGTTAGGGTCTGTGCTAAAGCAAACAAAGTGCCAAGCAAAGTGCAGAATGTATCAGTAAGTCCTTTTGGAATGACAAAGGCTTGAGCAGTTTTTAGTCACAAGCATTTTAAGCATGCAAGGTTGTATGTAAAATATTGGCCTTGTTTACATTGTATCACTATGGCATTGAATTCCCTTGTAAACCCTTATCTAAATTGAAAAAGAAAATGATGAAGAAATTTGAGTTCATGTACTTTCCTTTGAAATAGAGAACAAAATCCAGACTTAACAGTGGTGTATAGATAAGGAGCTTGATTTGACAGTCTTGTCATTTCAAACTTAAAATAACTACCCAGTATGTCTATATATATATATATATTGTACAGTACTGTATGTTTTCAGCAGTGGTGGAGAGTTCTGTACAGAAACAAACCAGTGTTGAGGCCTGGCAGAAACTGAACTTCAATTTCTGTGTGAAGAGTCTGTCTGCAGCTTTATATTCAGGGGAGAGCAATCTTGTAAGTCATTTTATAATCCATATTGTTCACCATTCAAGTTACATTTGCAAACATCAGAGATTTTCACAACTTAATAAACTTGATGTCTTTAGTCATTGAAATTAATTTTAGTTTGTACGGCCTTTTAGGCATTTAGCTCAGTTTACTTCTTGTTTTGGGGTGTGTATTTTTTTTGCTAAGCATTGTTTTTTCGTCCTGATTGGTGCATAATTTATATAATAATAAAACAGCTGAAAAAGAATTATTGAAAAAAGATTTATTGTTGTTGTTTCACCAGCCTTTATGTAAAAAACACATAATAGTAAGATACTTATCAGAAATCATTTGTAAAAATAACATTGATTTGATATATAAACTGATGATCATCAGTGAAATCATACCAGAAGTTTCAGCTGATTCCTTCTGATGATTGTGATTTGAATAAAATTTCCCAACACTTGTATAACTTTTTCCACCATAGATACACCTTTTTTGTATTAGGATCAGGATCTACACTTCAATTCAACAAGAGCAGATCCAGATC
The DNA here is from genome assembly GCA_038501625.1 of Corbicula japonica. Classification (NCBI taxonomy): domain Eukaryota; kingdom Metazoa; phylum Mollusca; class Bivalvia; order Venerida; family Cyrenidae; genus Corbicula; species Corbicula japonica. The sequence goes on along the minus strand of JAZAYU010000065.1, from coordinate 794,096 downwards.
AAATTGCCTGGATGTGCCGGCTGATCGTGATCTACTTGATCTTCACTGGTCACACACATGTTAAAACGCATAAATATGGAGAGGAGGGACAAGCTGCTGTATGCCTGGAGTAATATAATAAATAATTTTGATTTATCATTTCAGAACTCGGGATTATATCACCATGACAACAGCAAGTGCCTGGGACAGTTTGAGCTATTGCTGATTGCTTTGGACGGTCACATGATGTCTAATAATAACATGTCTGTCGAGGTCATACTGCAGGATATGGTCATGGATGACCGACGACCATCCAAACAAGGTGGAATTACCAGGTAAATTGATGAGAGTCAGTCAGTAGTATGTTTGGTGGTTAACTGGCCTGGTGGCTTTGAAGACCATCCAATCAAGGTGGAATTACCAGGTAAATAAACCCTTTACACCATATACAGTAGAATTCAGTTATTTGAATACTCTATATGTCAGGATCCTTGATTAGATTACCTGGAGTATCATAATACACAGAGCTTACAAATTCTCAGTTTCGTCAGTGGTGGGTGGGTAATGCGCTCAGTAATATCTGTATTATCATGTTCAATGAAATATGGTTTTGAAGATAACCTGTACTCTGTAAATGCGCTGTGTATATGTTTGATTCTTTCAACTTTGCACTGTTTTGAAAATTTTCTGTTTTGCCCGTGATATAAATGCTCATGTACATAGTAAAGAGTAATAACTAGAAAAAATTGATAGTGGCAACAAAAACCGACCAGGCAGAAGGCTGTACTGAAAAGATGAAGCCTGTATTATGTAAGCGACAAGACAGTGTCCAGAAGACTGTATGTTATGACCAAAGAAAGCCTGTAAAAACCTTAGCTTGTATTGACCGGAAAAAAATTCTGTTAACCCTTTACATCTTAAATATGACTTATTGCATGGGAAAACAGTGTAGATCTTGATCACACACCGCAAACAAAATGTTTGTTTTAGACTCATCAGGTTATTTCTGATATCCAGAAGAAAATATTGTAAATCCAGATCAGAGGGCATAGATGTACTGGCTGATCTGGATCTACACTGTTTGCCATTAGATTTATTATATTATTTCTGACCAAGATGGGACCAGTGCAGATAGAGATCAGTGCCCAAGATCATAAAACTAAATCTGGAGATCAGTCTCAAATCTCAAACATCTGATTGGCTGAAATGGCGACCAATCGCCATTTCAGCCAATCAGATCCTTGATATTTGAGACCTATCTCAAAACTTAGTTTTATGATCTTAAGCCCAGATAAAAAGGATGTGCAAGGTGATCTTGATCTGCACTGGTTGCAGATCAGCAAAAATGTGTATATATGGAGTAAAGGGTTAAATAGAAATACCCTGTGAACTTGGAAAATGGAAAGTCTGTTGATAAACACACTGGTAAGGCAATAGAAAATTAATTCCTAGATTCTCATCCCCTCCTGCCCCTCAAAAATCACTCCACCCGAACGATTGTTATTTTGAAAAAAAAAATGCCTACATCAAAATTTACATTACGAGTACGAATCGGTAGAGTACACAAACGCAGTATGAAACAAATATATATGAATCGGCAATTCATAGTCGGCTAGACGCCTGTTTATATTTGCACTACACAAGCCTCGTTAGAAACTGGAAATATATGGATACATTCACAGTGAGAATGATAAATAAAACACACCCACCAGCCCCATTGTTTCGCAAAATTTGGATGAGAATCTAGGAATTAATATTCTATTGCCTAACACACTCTTTTTACTCTGACAGGATGATGGAAAGGAGCAAGAAGAATTCTAATGGAGAGGACAAACAAAACATGATTGATGTCTCCTTTAAACAGGAAGCCAATGATAAAAACAGTAAGTTTATCATCTACACATTACCTAGAAACACCTAGAAAGTGTTTCTTCAATCTGAGTGCATGTGAGACCAGTGTAGATCCAGATCAGTTGGCACATCCATGTGTCTAATCAAGGGTGGATATGTGGCCTCTCTGATCACTAGTTGTTCAGAAATATCTTATTGAATCTTAAAGCAAACAGTGTAGATACATCCATGTGTCTAATCAAGGGTGGATATGTGGCCTCTCTGATCACTAGTTGTTCAGAAATATCTTATTGAATCTTAAAGCAAACAGTGTAGATACATCCATGTGTCTAATCAAGGGTGGATATGTGGCCTCTCTGATCACTAGTTGTTCAGAAATATCTTATTGAATCTTAAAGCAAACAGTGTAGATACAAATATATGCTGACGGATCTACAGTGTTTGCACATGCCATTAAGGTCTTCATTTCAATTCATGGATTAAAACAGTGAAAAATTCATATCTGGAATGGCCACATCCAGCAGACACAGACTGGCAACATCCAGCAGAGACAGCCTCTCCAAACAGCCTCTCAATGTCCTAGCTGTTTGTCAGCCAGTTTTCATTGTATGCGTGCAGTCTGATCAGGATCTACACCCGTTGCTTCGATAAGAAATCTTTTAGATGAAACAAATTTCAAACAGTGTAGATCATGATCAGACTTTGTAGATGGAAACTGGTTTTAATGTGGAATATTTTAAGCTTTTTCCATAGAAATGAAGGTTTGCCTCTTAATTTTCAGTTGATGTTGCTATGAGCAGCCTGTATGTGTGTGTCTGTCTGGACTTCTTGATGTCTATAGCAGACTTCTTTACTAAGGGTCTACCCCAGCAGAAAGAGGCCCCACCTCAGCCAGCTGTCAAACACAAACAACCAGGTATTGTATAACATGTGTGGAGAATTAATACATTATTCCAATAATTTGGAAGTCCTTTAGACAGTGGTGGTCCATTGCTAGAGCGCTTGCTTAGGGATCGAGGGGTCCCGGGTTCAAGCCCCAGTCCGGCCGCTAATTTCCTTAAGCAAAAGTTAAGCCTTCATTGCTTCCCTCCACCCAGGTGTATAAATGGGTACCTGTGAGGAATATAAGCCAATGTTCCGTTGCTGCCTACGGCGCCGACTGTTAACAGACGACTTATATCCAGTGATCGGGGGGTAAATGTGAAAGTCGGTTGAATGCATTCATTAATTACAGAGTATAAACCCATACCTTTACCTTTACGTTTAATTTTTGTGAGCAAGAAAGACAAGAATTCAGTTAACCCTTCAGGGATATATAAAGAGTTTAATGCATTTGCAACCAGTGTAGATATAGATCAGCCAGGACACCGGTGCAATCTGATCTGGATCAACACTGTTCCCATCATGATTGGAAATGACCTAATGAAAGAAAGATAACAGTGAAGATCCTGATCAGATGGCACAAAGGTGCTGGCTAATCTGGATCTAAACTGTAGAACCAGGCAATTAAGGTGTATATATATGAAGTAATGGGTTAATGGATTCACATATCCAGTCTTTTGATTGATTAATTTCATTGTTAAATTTATTCACTGACTATATAAACTGAATATCAATCAGTTAGATCCTGGTCAGACTGCAGATATGTTGATTTTTGTTTAAACTGGTTTCATTTGTGACATACACTGCTCTTTGCTCCAAGGATACTTTTTTCATCACATATGCTATTGATTTTCATTGTAGGTTTCATAATGCCACTTTTTAGAGCAAAATTCTGACATTTTATTTTTATATTAAAATAATAAAAATGTATACAGCAAGAAATCTATGTCGGACTTTGAAATAAATTGTCAGTTGACATTGTAAACCAGTGTAAAATATCTGTGTTCACACAGAGAAGGACTGGCACAGTTAAACTCACTGACTCCATGTTTTTTTCAGCAGTCAAAGATAAAGCAGAGGTGCCAACTCCGCCCCCAGTGGGAGAAATGAACATTACTGTCACCATTGGGCGACCAGAGATCATTATGATTGAAGACCAGTCAAAACAAGACACTAGTGCCTTAATGTTAGATGTAAGTACATGATATAACTTATGTGTTGATGAGGGTGGTGGCTGGGTAAACTCTGACATAATAAATTCTTTACTCCATTTATACGCATTTTAACGCATGTGCATTGTGCAACCAGTGTAAATCCAGATCAGCTGGTGCATCTGTGCCTTATGATCAGGATCTGCACTGGTCACATCTTGGTCAGAAATAACCTAATGAATCAAAAAGGTGTATCTATGGGATAAAAGGTTAAACTCCGTAATGATACCTTTTTTAGCTCACCTGTCACGAAGTGACAAGGTGAGCTTTTGTGATCACAATTTGTCAGGCGTCCGTCAGTCCGTCCATCCATCTGTCTGTCCGTAAACTTTTAATTAAAACGACATCTCCTCTTAAACCCCTGGGCCAAAGTTGATGAAACTTGCTACAGATGTTCCTTGCATGAAGCTCTTCCAAAGTTGTTCAAAGAAATCAATTTCATGCAGAACTCTGGTTGCCATGGCAACCTCAAGGAAAAACTTTAAAATTCTTCTTGTCCGAAACCACAAGGCCTAGAGCTTAGATATTTGGCATTTAGCACCCTCTAGTGGAACTCTACAAAGACCATTGTTCAAATTATTTCCCTGGGGTCAAAATTGGCCCCGCCCCAGGGGTTACTTCATTTTACATAGACTTATATAGGAAAAACTTTAAAAATCTTGTCTGAAACCACAAGGCCTAGAACTTAGATATTTGGCATTTAGCACCCTCTAGTGGAACTCTACAGATTGTTCAAATTATTTCCCTGGGGTCAAAATTGGCCCCGCCCCAGGGTTCACTTCATTTTGCATAGACTTATATAGGAAATCTTTAAAAATCTTCTTCTCACAAACCACAATGCATACAGCTTAGATATTTGGTAAGTAGCATTGTCTAATGGATGTCTACTAAATTTGTTCAAATTATGTCCCCTGGGCCAAAATCGGCCACGCCCTAGGGTTCTCTTGGTTTTCATATAGTTATATAGATATAGGAAAAACATGAAAATCTTCTTCTTTAAAACCACAAGGCCTAGAGCCTTAATATTTGATATACAGCATCATCTAGTGGTCCATTACCAAAATTGTTCAAACTATCCCCTTGGGGTCAAAAATGGCCCCACCCCAGGGGTCACTTGTTTTACATAGACTTATATAGGGAAAACTTAAAAAAATCTTCTTCTCTAAAACCACAAGGCCTAGAACCTTGGTATTTGGTAAGTGTCATCATGTAGTTGTCCTCTACAACAGTTGTTCAAATTATTCTCCTGGGGTCAAAATGGCTCCGCCCGGGGGTCACTAGTTTTATTACATAGTGTTACATAGTAAATCTTTTAAAATCTTCTTCTCTGAAGCTGAAAGGCCTAGAGCTTAGATATTTTGAATAGAGCATTATCTAGTTACATTTTCTCCACAATAGCAGCTTAATTTTTTTACTTGATTTTACCAAACTTGCACACAAGTCTTGCAACCAATGAGCAGTTGTTGACAGGTGAGCGACCCAGGGTCCTATGGACCCTCTTGTTTTCATTATTCCCCCCCCCCCCCAGATAATTTAAGAAGAGCACATGGTTGGTCTGTCCTTATCATATTTGCCCAGGCTTTCTTACAGCAACCACTGAATTCAATTCAATTCATTGAAATTTACTGGGAAGCTTCACTGACAAGGGGAGATATGCACACTTTCAGCATGTCCTGCTTCATTTGTTTTTACTGAGTTATTGTCTTTTAAACCTCTTTATATACTATTCAAAATTTGATAAGGTTCACTTATAAGATTGTGTTTATTCCTTAGATAAGGTTTAAATGATAAAATATTTGCTGCGTTTCTAACATCAGCTCTGTGCCAAAAAAGGAATTAGCTGATAAACTGTTAGCAAACAGCGGTTGAAACCAATGGTAGGAGCAATAATTCTGGATAAAAGGGAAAGTGATCCCTATCAAATTTTGAGTAGTATAGAATCCATTGGTTAAAAGAATATTTATCCAATCAAATGCACATATAATGACAGACTACAATAAGAAAATGTCATGCTATGGATTAAAGAACAAGCAAAAAATTATAAACTCTTCTCAATAAAGAAATCATTAATTCCAACTATATGTTGTTGACATCTTCCATTGATAAAAATGTGATAGGAGGGATAAATAGAAACATTAATATTTTATAAGTCTCCAGTTTTCTCCCTTTACTCATAATAAAGTAATGTCTGAACTTCTCCTCAGCAAAGTTATCTGGCATGTTCTACCATGTAATTATAATCGTCTGCAATAACACAGTTCAGAATTGAATGTCATTTTCTATGAGTCTCTACCTGGAGGAGGTTGAAGACAGGTTAGGGAAGAATTGTGGGGGAGGTGTGCATGGTGGGAGCTACTAATTAATAGAAGACAGCTGTCTACTACTGCTAAGAGTAATAAACTATACAATTTTCTTATCAGAAGATAAAAATATACACTGTATTGCTATATAACTATTATGCCACATTGCTATTTCCTCAGTGATTAGAACATGCATTTTCATAATATAAAAGTTTGTTTTTTTAAATTCTATTCTAGATGGAGTTGTCATTTAGGATGAGGCAGAGCCCAGAGACCATGGACATGTCAGCAAACATCAACAACCTGGGAATTGTGTCGTGTAAATACAACAATAGACAGTCCGGGTCACAGGTAAATACTGGTGATGTGCCATTTAATCACAGATGTCCAAAATAATAAAATATAAAAACTAGTGAACAGTCTAAAATCTAAGTCTCGTGATAATGCCCACCTGGGAATCAAACTCCTACCGAAAAGGAGCAGTGCCTAACCATGGAAATCAGATAATGCTAACAATTGAGCTAGCTGGGAGAACCCCCAAACAAGTTTGCATGTAGGCCTGTTAACATAATCATCATTAAATGACATCTTTAACCAATTATTAACTGATAACAGTACTGACTATATGTATGGTGAAGTTTATTTCAGCGAATCAGATGCTCTAGATTTGAAACTGGTCCTCAATCTTAATTTTATGATCTTGGGTCAGAGCCTAGGAATCACCACACAAATATGCAGCGGCTTAATGATCAACAAATATCTATTCCTAAGACTGCTGTCTGATTAACCCTTTCCTCCATAGATACACCTTTATTGTATGGGCAAACAGTTGAGATCCAGATCAGCCAGTACATACGTGCCATTTGATCAGGATCTAAACTGTGCTTATTGATTCATTAGGTAGTTTCTGACCAAAAAGCGACCAGTGCAGATCCTGATCAGATAGTAAGGTCACACACGCGTAAAAATGCGTATATATGGAGGAAAGGGTTAAGTATTTTATTTGCAGAGTCCTATTCCCATCTAAGAAAACAGCCTCTCATACAAAAGATCATATCTCTAGAGATAATTAGAAGTGTTGAATGTGTCTATAAGAGTGTCATGAGAATGTGTAGGATTATTTATGGTTGCCCATCCGTCAGAGGTTATGTTGGGACATATCTGAATGGATTTTACCTACAATGTTATCAAATCTCTTATTTATTAATGTTTGTTTAGTTTCTGTGGTAAGAATTAATGCAACTAAATGTTTTTGCAAAATCACCATTATTTATAATTGATGACAGCTTGGTTCAATGTAACTTTTCTCAGGTTGGCATAATCAGCTGTCAAGCTTATTGTTTTCCATTATTATATACATGTACAGTATTTCTGTATCAGCCCAAACAAGATATCATTTTATTGTGTCGCCATTTTCGAAGAAATGGCGATACATAGGGATCGCTTTGTCCGTTCGTCCGTCCATCACAAAAACTTAACATTGGCTATAACTTTGCCATTTCTTAATATTTCTTCATGAAACTTTCAAATTATATTGCTTATGACTACCGGCTCATGGTGATGTCAAATTCTTTAGGTCAAGGTCACATTTGATGGAGTTATGCCCCTTTTTGTACTTGGATTTTGACATGAAAACTTAACGTTGACTATAACTTTGCCATTTCTCAATATTTCTTCATAAAAATTTCAAATTATATTACTTATGACAACACGCTCATGATGATGCCGAATTCTTTAGGTCAAGGTCACATTTGGTTGAGTTATGACCCTTTTGAACTTGCATTTTTTCCGACATTGTACCAGAGGGCGACACAAGTGTTCAACTGAACACCCATCTAGTTGCGTTTTCACCTGTCACACTCACTTGGTTCTGATATTTAAATACTGTATTTATGTAACTGTCCTGTCTTGCTTTTTCAGATTCTGACACCATGTGATGTTTCCTTCTACAGTAAGACTCCGCAGGGCCAGGGGGCACATATGGACATCTCCACATCGGATCTCATTCTGAACATCTCCCCAGCAACTATCCGTACCATGTCTGCTATTGCAGCAGGGCTTTCCAAGCAAGATGTATGTTATCTTTATATAAGCCTGTAACATATAGGCCTTTTGTTGGTCTTTGGAAAAAGGACTGATACCCTTGAAGTTAGTGTGGGCAAACAGTGTAGATCCAGTGGAAAAAGGACTGATACCCTTGAAGTTAGTGTGGGCAAACAGTGTAGATCCAGATCACCTGGCACATCTGAACCTTCTGATCAGGATCTGCACTGTTTGCTTTTTGATCATAAGATTATTTCTGACCAAAAAGTGACCAGTGCAGATCCTGATCAGACAGCATAGATGTGCCCTCTGATATGGATGTACACTGGTCGCACATGCGTAAAAATGTGTATTTATGGAGGAAAGGGTTAACAAGCATTTGATGAAAACTAGGATAGTAAGGACCTAGCAACCAACAATTTTAAGAATGCAGTGTCATTTGTCAAAGACTGGCTCAAATGATTTAAAAAAAACTGTAATATTACTAATCTAAGTAACCACCCCTTATTCTTTTCACATGAAAGTGAGTTGAATGAAAGCATGTCAGTTTGTGAAGCTTATGTCATATACTACAAAAGGCGCAATGTATCACCAGGGTTGTGATTACTAATTGTCGAACATATAGAGAATATTTGTTTTTACCAGTGTAAGATAGAAATATATTTCACCGAGTAAGCTCCGGAATTCGTATTTTCACGAGTGGTGAAACCGTGAGTGAAAATATATAATTCTGGAGTTCACAAGTAAATTATATTTCTATCTTTCACTGGTAAAAACAAATTTTCTTTTTATCGTATGCTTTTAGTGCACAATTTACATAAATTTGCATGAAATGGCGCCAAAATGTTTGTTTATGACATAAAATCATTACATCATATACCAAAATTGTAGCCCGTTTTCTAAACGTTCTCATTTGGAATGTTCTGTAAGTTTGGGTACCAACATGAAAAAAACAGTGAAAAAAAAAAAGATATTCCACTGTTTGAAAACAGTGAAATACCACTTTTATTTCACCGAGAAAATTGTATATTCCACTGGAAAGCATAAAATAAAATCTGTTCTTAGTTCAGTTGTATTTCTGGTATTATGATATCATTTAAATTTGCTAGAACAAACTTGTCTTTAAAGGCCAAACAATGATTGATGTTTGAAGCAGGGTGGTTGCTGTGTACAGGTTATAATAAGCATAGGTATTATTGTATTTTCTGCCGACAGGAGAATGGCGAAGTGGAAGAGAAGTTACCGCATGACATCTGGCAGATCAAGAAGCTGCAGGACTGTGACTTCTGGTTTCTGAAAACAGGTATAGCACTTTATATCATATTTATGCATTTTAACCAAATGCTTGAAAACATCACAGAAGTTTTAACACTTTCCTCTACACATATGCCTTTATGGGCCAAAAGTGTAGATGCAGATTAGCCTGTACATGTATGCTATCTGTTTTGGATCTGGACTGATGGCTTTTTGGTGAGAAATTACTTAAAGATCAAAAGAGAACAATGCAGATCCTGGTCAGACAGCAAGGATGTATCTGCTGTTCTAGATCTACATTGTTCGCCTAGTTGAAAACAGCCATATACCATGGAGTAAAAGGATAATTTTAACCCTTTCCTGTAGAGATACACCTTTAATGCTAGGTCGAACAGTTTAGATCCAGATCAGCCGGCACATCCGTGCCGTCTGATCTGGATCTAAACTGTTCGCTTTTTGATTCATTAGGTTGTTTCAGACCAAATGCGACCAGTGCAGATCCTGATCAGACGGCACGGATGTGCCGGCTGATCTGGATCTACACTGGTCGCACATGCATAAAAATGCGTATATATACAGGAATGGGTTAAACTATAAAGTCCTGCTGTGGTATCAAAAGTTAACCCTTAACTCCATGGGACATAAATTGCCTGACATGTCTTGTGTGACATCAGTGCAGTATGATCTGGATCTACATGTGCTTCCTAGTCAGAAACAACCGTAGAAGTCTAAAATTGTCTAGTGTAGATCCGGATCGGACTGTATGGATGGATCTTCACTGATCATAGATGCATCCCAGAGTAAATGTCTCATTACTCCAAATATATGCACTCTATCACATGTACAATCATTGTAGATCAAAAATAACCTAATAAATCAAAAGGCAAACAGTGCAGATCCTGATCATATGGCATGGATATGCCAGCTGATGGGGATCTACACTGTTCACTCGCGTCGTAAAGGCGTATATACATGGAGGAAAGGGTTAAACGGTATTAAGCAGACACTGCTCCCCTTTATAGATAACATCATCTAGTGTGTCATGACAAAACAATTAATGGACTATCTTAGAGGAATTCCTGTCATAATACCTCTTCATAATTTCATAAAGTTAACAAAAATGTTGGCATAATGTTAGATTTTGATGTTAGATTTTGATGAAAATACTATTCTGCTTAAAACAGACATAAAGATCTTTTTTATAGATGCTTTTGTAGATAATATCTAGGGTTGAGAATGAATAAATACACAGTTTCACTTAGACATATGGATCATATTTAGTTACCCCAAAATCTGCTTATCTGATCATATGTTAAGGTTTGGCAGTCAATATTGTTGTATGTACAATGTTTGTATAAACAATTTAGAAGAGGCAGAAGAAGTGTGTAAGTGTCCACCTTTATTCTTTTCTAAGTTTGTGGGTTGAAATACATAAAACACTTAGACTGGAGACCAGTTTCCAATCTAAAGCAGCTGATTGGTTGATAAGGAGCTCAGTTTTTAAACTGACCAATCACCAGCTAGAATTTCAAGACTGGTTTCCAATCTCAGTTTATAGAAAGGGATCATTCATTACATTATAGACAACCATGCATCTTGTAGAGAACTAAATAGCTAACCCTCATAGACATGGTATGAATTAAACTCTGGGTGTATGAGAAAAGTTGTTTCATCAAGTGCACATATCCCTTTGAAATGATTTTGCCAGTCTTCTTGAACAATTTGAGTCCTATGAGGATTGGCTTAAGCTGTGAGAACAGGGAGAAGTTTTTCCAAAGTTTTGGAAGTTTTCAGCTTTCTATAGGGAACATAAAGGAAAAATCTCCTGTTGCTCATTAGAGGGAGGAGTTTAGAAGACTATTTCTCCCAGGTCTCCCTCTAAGCCATTTCGTGGAATTAACAACCCTTAGCTCTGACTTGACTGATACAGCACCATGCTTGTACTATCAAGTGCTGTAACTTGTTTCTATGGTGATATAGATAGCATCAAGCAAGCTTGCAAGATGACACTAGGTCCCAAGATTAAAAACTAAGAATGGAGACCAGTCTCAAATTTCAAGGATCTGATTGGCTGATATGGAGAAACTCAGTTTTATAATATTTGGACAAGTTCAGATGCTGTCTCAAAAACCATAAACATAAGATTGGAGATTAGTCTTAAAACACTAGCTTTTGCTTGGTCAATCTAGAGAAAAGTCTATTTTAACCAATCGGATGCTTGATGTTTTATAATCTTAGCCCCCCCCCCCCCAACAGTTGTAGATTTTCAGATCCATTGTCTGTATAGGTTCATCACTTAATAACACTTAAGTTACATACATGTACATGTATTTGATTGGCCTATTACTAACTCGTAGGAAACAGCTACATCATGCTTTAAGCACTTAACCCTTTAATCCATAGACACCTTTATTGCATGGGTGAACAATGTAGATCCAGATCAGCGGGCACATCTGTGCCATCTGATCAGGATCTACAATATTCCCTTTTACATTATTATTCTATTTCTAACCAGGATGCAACAAGTGTAGAGCCAGATAAGATGGCAGGGTTTTGCCAGCTAATCTGGATCTTTACTGGTTGCATACATGTTAATAGCTGTATATTTAGATTAAAAGGTTAAGCATACTAGGTCATATTGCTACATTGCTTGTGGTATCATATCACAGAGATGCTGGGTGACACAAGATATTTATGTCAGCATGAAATATACTTTAGAATAGAAAAAAATACATTATATCAAATATGAAATCCTAACTTTTTCATTATCTCAGTAGCATTTATTCTGGTTACTGTGCATGAACAGATAGTTGACAGGGGTGTGAGGGCTCCAGATGAAATAGTTATCCTTATAACATAACTTATTAAAACATATCAAAAATAAATTGTTATTTAATTTTAACTGTTTAATTTTATTTCAAAAACCTTTTTTTTCAATTTATTAAAATTAGCAATTTTGAATTCCTCCACTGTTATAAGTTCTTCCCTTTCAGGTTAAGACATTTAAGCACTAAAAGGGAATCTTTATACTTGATAGTTGAATCTGTGAAATTTCTAGATTGAAGAGTAAAATTTTGGCATAGGAGATGCCAAATTCAAGTTTTGGTATTTTCAGATTATCACAAAAAGCATACAAAAATTAATTAAAAAATGGAACAGAATCACCAGAAACCTGTATCAATTATGAAAACTTTGCAGATTTAAGCTTTGTTTTGTGTAGACTTATCAGTAGCTGTACTGCTAAAAATAGATCCGATGAAAATAGTGTTCATATTTTAAGATTTCATTAGGTAAGATGTAATTATGATAATATACTATGATTGTCACAGACCAATAAACATAATTTCAGACAGAACTTAAATTGGCAACATCTAGCGTTGAGAATGATGGTGCTCCAGTCTATGCTAAGAAGGGAAACAGGTTTTGAAATATTGCCGTTCAAGAAATACAGATTCAGTATCGATCACCTATTTGTATGTTCTTTTTGTATGAGCAGAATGTTAACTTTGTATTCCATGCATATATGTAGATTTGTAGATCCAGATCGACCCCAGCAGTCTGTTCAGGATGTTCTTTGTTGACTTCTTGGACACAAATAACCTATGAATCTAAAAGCAGACAATGCAGATCCAGATCAGACTGCACAGATCTAGCTCTACACTGGTCGCACATGAGACATGAGTCATATCCAATAGGATACACTTAAAATATCTTATATTCCTCTGCCATCTTGGAATTTGTAATCATATCTACAAGAAATATGTCTTACCTTTTTAGGCTTTATTGGTTTATATTTAAAAAAATATTTTGGTATTTCAGTTGCACCTGAGGCAGTAGAACTGGGCACAGATGTAGATGACATTTACGTGGAGAGAGGAGAACTGGTAGGTACCTTATACAACAGTATCACATGTCAGGAACTATTCTTTTACTCTAGACTATAATATTTTATACACCCATTTTATCAAATGTGTGATCAGTTTTGATCCAGATCAGTGCTGTCTGATCAAGATTTGCACTGGTTGCTTTTTTGTTTATTAGGTTTTTTTTCTGACCAAAAAGTGACCAGTGCTGACTGAGATCAGATGTGCCAGTTGATCTGGATCTACACTGGTCGCGCATGTTAAAAAATGCTTATATATGCAGTAATGGGTTATATGACAGTATACCAGATCAGGGCCCAAGATCATAAAACTAAGTTTTGAGATCAGTCTCAAATTCAAGCATCTGATTGGCTGAAATGGCGACTGGTCGCCATTTCAGCCAATCAGATGCTTGAGATTTGAGAATGATCTCCAGATTTAGTTTTATGATCTTGGGCACAGGACCTATACTTGATGAGACTAGGAACTGTACATATAAACAGATTATAAGTATCTTTTATGTGTGCAGGGTTTGAAAGTGACAATCTGACCCAAGTGAACTGTTTTTGGTTGATAACAAGGCTCTGTTTGGCTGAGTTACAGCTCAAAAACAGTTTTCCAAAGATCTGGATTCCTATCCAAATTGTGTGTATGTGACAGTATTTTCTTGCATAACATATATCAATAGATTTAATTTTTGAACTAATTTTTTAACAGTAGTGGAGAAATTGAGATGAGATTCGTCTGCAATTTCCCCACATTCGGTGCTAGTACTGGTTGGACACCCAGGAAGCAGTCATCGAGCTTGATTAATATAAGTTGGAGAGAGAACTTGTGTCACAATCGATGTAAAATAAATAAGTTTAAACTAAACTATAAAGTTTGTGTAATATTGCAGTCACACAAAGAAAAGGTATAAACAGTAACTGTTGATGTATTACCTATTTCAAAAGATCATGCAAGTGTATTTGATTTTCCAGTGTTCAAAATATAACAAATTGCGTTAAGAAAAAAAAAACTAATGAAAAAATTATTTAAAATGAATTATTGACACAAAAACAAGGCTGAACTGGATCTGCACTGGTCGCATATGCGATTAAACCTGTTAACCCTTTCCTCCATAGACACACCTTTATTACATGGGCAAACAGTTTAGATCCAGATCAGCCTGCACATCTGATCTGCCATCTGATCAGGATCTATACTGTTCGCTTTATGATTCGTTAGGTAAGTTCTGATCAAAAAGCAACCAGTGCAGATCCTGATCAGATGGCATGGATGTGCCAGCTGATCCGGATCTACACTGGTCGCACATGCCTAAAAATGCATATTTATGGAGGAAAGGGTTAATATGGAATAACCATGGATGAAAGTTGTATGTTACTTAAATTAAAAATAAAGTTTTTGTGCCCTTGTGATTATTTATGTGTAATTAGAACAAAACTTATTAGCTGCAGTTTAAATCTACTGCACTTATTGGGCTTTTCGCTATAAGAGTTTGATTTTTTTTTAGTATTAACACTTGCACAATTTTGAAATGTGTAATATTACCAGCTTAAAAACATGGCTGCAGTCTACCTCTATATGTGATAACTGTTCATTATTTTATTGCTCACTGTTTGTATAGCTTAGATGCAATGTTAACCATTTTCCTAGGCAGTTACATCACTGCTAAAGGGATGCCATATTATCAACAGATACATTCTGATTTTTTGTCATTACATGTTTACATTGGAACTGAATTAACATACAGTAAAATTCCTTTTAAAAGCCCCTCCCCTAATAAATGCCCCCCCCCCCCCATGTTATTTATCAGGAAAACAATCAGTTAATCCATATTTATTCTCTTACATCCTTCGGAATCTAATATTAGAATAAACATAATAAATAAACATAATGAGTGCTCCCTTTTCAGGAAATGTAACACCCCCAGGGGCTTTTAAAAGGAGTTTTATGGTATGATTTGACTTAAGACTGACACAGGATCTGATTTCAAATGTTATTTGACTATAGACTTTGACATTGGATCTGGTTTCAGAAATGATTTGAATTTAGACTTTTATGTAGGATCTGATACCATATATGACTTGACATTAGATAATGGCTCAGGATCCAATTTCAGTTATGATTTGACTTGAGACTTCAAGGATGCTGAGTTTTCAACAGAAACGTTTGTCGGTAGACATTGACGTTGATTTCAGATACAACTTTGACTTTCCAACCTGGGAACTGATTTCAGATATGACTTACCTTTAGACTTCATGGGATCTGATTTCAGAAACTGAAAAATCTTTCCCAAACTAGAAGCAAGATTCAATTTGTTGTATCTTTTTGGTTGAATTTAATTAATACATCTAGTAACTGAAAAGCCTTTAACATTCGTATAGCTGTTATATTTGAGCATGGTATTGATGCATGCTGGCAGTGAAAAGCAGTCTTTTTATTAAAAAGATATTATGTAAAACTAGTATTGAATGCATCTTTTATTCTGTTTATTTCAAATGGCTTATTAGTTTTGAGCTGTTACTTAGTGTAAAGTGTTTAATGCTTTACTCCATGGATTTGCCTTTTTATCCCATGTCTGATCAGTGAAGATCCAGATCAGCCTGCACATCGATGCTGTCTGATCTGGATCTACACTGTTTGTTTCTTGGTTGGCAATATCTCAAGATTCAATAGCAAACTGTAGGTCGTGATCTGACAGCAAGATGTAATGGCTGATCTGGATCTACACTGGTCACTGATAAAAACCTTACTCCAAGGAGTACAGGGTTAATAAATCTTATGGATGGTTCTATTCTCCGAGAGTCTGTGAGTCATCTGTTTATACCTCATCTCTAAATATTTTCAATGCAAATTTGTTGCACCAGGTCTGAAGGTTATAAAACTAAGTTTGGAAACCAGTCTCAAATCTCAAGCATCTGATTGGCTGAAATGGCGACTGGTCGCCATTTCAGCCAATCAGATGCTTGAGATTTGAGACTGGTTTCCATGCTCAGTTTTATAACCATGGGCACTGTTGTTGACCATGTTTTCTTCCTAGCTTGACACAGAGATTTGAATTTCCTAGCACATCCCTGCTCTTACAATGTGATCAGCACTCTTTGTAATAAAATTATGGCACTTAAACCACCAAAATCCAGAAATTAAAGTGCAAGTATTACTTCATGCGAGTAACAAAAGCAATACATTATGATTAGGGGCCTAGCACACATAATGAAATGAACATATTGAGTAACAGTGTTCCTCCAATCAATAAACAATTTTAATTTGATATAAAATTAACAGCCTTTTCATTAACACTATATTGCAATTTATCCATTTTTCATAAATTAGCTTATAGGCCAATTGGCCGATAATTATTGAACTCCTTTGAAAGTTATTACACAAAATTATAAAAGAGTTTGAGCGAATGTGATCATTGCATGTTATGAAATAACTTCATATGGATGATGTGATCCCTGTAATAAGGTTTGAGTTGTCTGATAATATTCTTTATTATATATCTAATAAATGTAACCAATCGACAATCTGCATTTTTACCACGTGACCGTCCAATATATTCCCGTATTGGATCCAAAAAATATATATTAATTTATATTGGAGTGTTGGGTACATGTGCACTAAACGATGCTGGTCTGGTTTCCGCTTTCAATCTCTAACGAATTATTGACCGGGAACCATGCGTGCATAAAGAGTCTTGTTAGTATATGTTTAAAACTGCTTGTAAAGCGTCTAGCTGAACAGGAAGCGTTGTTTTGTTTTGACAGAAGTCAAAATGTTGACAGATGAAGAAATTTCTGATTTTATCGAAGGACAAAAGGCGCAAAACACTGTAAACAAAACGAAATCAGATGTTGGAATATTTATTCGATGGTTGGCTGCTACACTGCCATCTGAATCGCGCAACTTAGAAGAAATTCCCCCTGCACAACTAAATGGGGATGATGATGATGTATATTTCAAATTAAACGAAAGATATATAATAAAAGGTTATTATACATTTAACTGTACAATCCGGAATATACTTGGACTCGTACACAGCTTGAAAAGTCATATTGGACTTGCCGATATTCGTCCAATATGACTTTTCAAGCTGTGTACTCATCCAAATATATTCCCGTATTGTACAGTAAAATGTATAATAACCTATAAGCATTGCAATGCTGAGTGGTGTTAGCTCTGTAATAAATTTGTATCCAATTTGAAAATAATTTTTCTGGAATAGGAAAAACAGGAGTTGTGTAGAAATTAAAGTTTGGGTAAAGACCAATCAATCTTTATTTAGCAAGGCATAGAACACAAACACAATTAAATTTACAATATTTATAGATATTGGTTATATTTCTGTTACAGATGATCTTGAGAGTACCCACTGTGGTGGTGAAGATAGAGGGAGGTGTAGGCAACAGGACTGTCCCTCTTCTGATCACTGAGATCACATTTGAGGGGCAAGTTAGGGATTGGACTGGCAAGGTAGGTGTTATTGTAGTACATATACCACTATCATGAAAAGAAATTGGTGACTAACCTCAGAGCTGCATTACAGCATTCAAGTTGTCCAGCTTGTGATTGGTTAATTTAAACAGTAACAGCCAATCAGCTGATCCAGATTGAAGACTGATGTCAGTAGCAGCAAGTCAGCTGCTAAGGTTTGGAATCAGCCAATCAGCTGCTTAGGATTGGAGACTTGTCAGTACCAGCCAATCAGCTGCCTCAGGCCTGGAGACAATCTCAGTACCAGCTGATCAGGATTGAAGACTGGTCCCCTGTAAATCCAATATTATAAATTAGCTGTCTTTTCAAGCAGCCGAAGCCCACTGCTTAACAAAAACTGCCAATTTGTGTTTATTGGCAATGCTTTGGTTGGACTGTGTTCTTGGTCAATCTATCTTTCCTTCATGCCATCAAAGTCATTAAAGTCATCAGGAAACAAGTCTCAAGTCTCAAGCATCTGACCAGTCGCCATTTTAGCGAATCAGATGCTCAAAATTTGAAACTGGTTTCAAATCTCAGTTTTTATAATCTTCAGCCCAGATTAAGTCTTCATGATGAATTATTTTTGTTACAGTTATCTGTTGAAGCCAGACTGCAGTTGGAGGTTGCTTACTACAATGAGAAGATGTCGGTCTGGGAGCCACTGCTGGAGCCTGTTCTTGATCAGGGCAGATACAGGCGCTGGGAACTAGCTCTGGAGGTAATGTAATGTGACATAAATTTATAGATATTAGTTTTACATTATTCTTAGCTAAGATACTGGAAAAGTTTACTAAAATTACCCATATACTTGTAGCAAATAGACATAATTAAATCATGGCTTCTAAAGACAGAATTAAATTTTCTTCTATCTATAAGGTATTAAATTGTCATTTCCATAGAAATAAATGCTTCAGCATTTAAATAATTTAAAATCAAACAATAAAGCATTTGATAATCTCATTAACTATGTTTTTAAAGTTGTGAAAAAAAAAGAAATTATGATAGAACAATCTGCTTATCTACCAGAAACGTATCAGTAATATTGTAAACAAATTTGATTGCAAGGATTCACATAAATTCACAAGTTAAAGCTCGTTTATGTTCAAATTGCATTTAATTTGTTTCAAGTGGGTTTCATTTGATATGAGTCTCAGTAACAAGTACCAGTATTGAAAATCATATCATAATATATTATCGTCTGCAGACCACTGTTCCCCTACCCCTAGTTTCATTGCAGGTCAATTACCAGTATGTTCTTGTTTTTCATCAGGTGATGAAGAACGAGGTAGAAGATTCCAGTTCACTAGAAGATGAGGAAACAGAATCAGTAAAGCTGCCCCAGCCCAAGATGACCATAAATGTGAAGTCCACGGACACGCTGGAACTTACTCTGACCAAAGCCTGTCTGGAGAGTCTCACCAACCTGGGAAAGGTTGTTTATTTCAGGACTGTTCTCTGCATTCTTTTCCTTTTTGCTAAATTACCTTTTACAGCTTATATCCCATATGTGTCCATTAAAGAACGACATCCTAGCAGTCTGATCAGGATCTACAATGGTTACTCTTAGATTATTTTTGTTGATTCCTGAAAAAAAAAAAGCAGATTCGTTCCAGATAATACCATGTGCAGGCTTATCTAGATCTACCTGAATCTCACATGGGTTATAACTATGTCCATGGAGTAAAGAGTAAAAACTGTTCACTTGAAGTAGAGTCAGTAACTGGAAGAGTCTCAGACAGAGATGTTAACCAGACTAAATTGGCTTTGCTGCATTGCAACAGCACAACTCTCACTACACTGCTGACTGACTGAACTTAAATACCCTAACTCCTGCAAAATGTGTTTTGTGAAGTTGATACACTTGATAAATTTTGTGTGATATTATTGTAACAGTCACATATATACACTGCGGACTCTTTATAACGCGGTTCGTTTAGATCCGCGCTCCATTATAACGCGGTCGTCCCGTGGATCCCCTTTTTTTCTAAGTCCATTTTTTACCATGAAACGGCAAAAAATCGAATCCAGAAGTCATTTTTGATCATAAAATGGCAAATAAATCAAAACCGGAAGTCACAATTGTAACATGTACATAAGTGACGCACACATTTTATCCCTAACACAACCGTGTTTTAACACCTTTCCCAGTGACAGATATCAGCCCGAGGCAAACTTGTGAATGCTTACTTACTGTTTATCATTGATCCATTACTAAATTCGATTGTCTCTATAATTATCACATAGTCCGCACAATTCAGAAAGAAACAAAAAAATATTCCCAATCATGTTTTAAAACCTGTCGGTAGTTCATTCATGTACATTTTGCTTTGATCCGCCTTCCTGTTAATTTCATGGATGTTGCAGCGATAATATCTGTCAATGATATGCGACTTCAAAGAAAAATGTCGGCTCGTATCGAGACTGTGATGTTTTGTCAGCTCTGCTATAAAATCGTTTGATCTACAAGAAGTATGTACGTGACATTTGGCATTTTTAAGCTGGTTTAAGTTGGTTGATGATGCAATAATACTGAAATATTATACTGGAGATAAAATTAGGATGTAATTTATAAATTATGGAATATGTTCACGATGGTTAGTGTTTTAATATTTATTTTACATTTACGTTCGTAAATGTCAGAGTTTGTGTCATAAAAAAAATAAAATATTTCTGCAGGCATCTAAACAAACTAGATATACGGTCTTTAATTCCATTACAATAATTTAAGGCCGATCCGATTTTGATCTTGGTGTTATTAGTCAGTCTCTTGCCGTTTTGCTTTTTTATTTGAAATTTGGTAATTGTATGTCTTGTAAGAAATATTATTTGTCGAGTACAGTGTGGGGAATCATAACGTTACGTGGAATTATGCATAATCTCGTTAGTTGTGTATTAGGTAGTATATTTGCGCTGGAAAATCGGGTCATGTATTTTTCGCGGGAAAATCGGGACATGTATTTTGCGCGGGAAAATATAACGCGGTCGGGATGATGGACCCGCTATTCCGCGTTATAAAGAGTCTGCAGTGTATTTATTGATTTATTGTCATGTTAACAGGTTTTTGAAAAAGTCATAGAAGATTTGTAGACATTTCTTTCATCAAGAATTAAATAAATGGCTGCTGACATGCATAATTATACTTAAAACTTCTGTGATGTTTTCAGGCATTTGGAGAGGCATATAGTTTGGTGGAACCTACACTGAAAGCAGGGGAGGTAATGACGCCATATGTAATCAAGAATGTCACGGGTGAAGACCTTACACTAAAACTGGATAATGACTTTGAGGTAAGTTACTGATGTTTTGCTGATTGTCCAATGGCTTGATGTACAAAGGACTTTAGTCTCTACCTGGGTAAAAAGAGAAAAGTGTAAATCTCAAGACCTGCTTTTGCATCTTGCTTTCAGAATGTATGATTTCAAAGATTAAAAATACAATATGTTCCATATTTTGGATTTATTTATTAACTTTTGTTTCAGTAACTATATCTACAATAAAACCTGTTGTATCCAGCCACTCAATGCATGTATAGAAAATGACTGCTTAACCCTTTCCTGTACAGATACGCATTTTTACGCATGTGCGACCAGTGTAGATCCAGATCAGCCGGCACATCCGTGCCGTCTGATCAGAATCTGCACTGGTCGCATTTCGGTCATAAATAACCTAATGAATCAAAAAGCGAACAGTTTAGATCCTGATCAGACGGCACGGATGTGCCGGCTGATCTGGATCTAAACTGTTCGCCCTAGCAATAAAGGTGTGTCTATACAGGAAAGATTTAAGCTATTTCTACAAATTATACAGTTAAGTGAAACCTTGCACAGTGTCTGCTTATGACAGATGACATTTCCTGAAAACTGTTACACTCTCAATATCTGATGACAAGTCAATAAAAATTGTTTTTATCAACACAATTCCAAACCCATTAGATCATTCTGCGAGCATTATTATCACGCTTATCATATTGACTGTTTCTTAAAACAGTTATCTGGGAAAACTGCTATATCTTATATACTGTGTTTGCAGGCCCTCATTAGATCAGATATTTTGTAAGATATGACTTAATGGAGATGGCTAATTAACAGGTTTAGCTGTACAGTCAAACCTGTGTTAAGCAGCCACCCTTGAGTGACAAAAAATGGCTTTTTAACACAGTTTATGACCGGTGAAAATTAGATAAACATGTCAATTTAGGACATATTCAAACTGGCTGTTTGAATGCAGGTGGCTGCCAATGCTGATTCAACTGTATTTGATAAATACATTGTAGCGTAGACAGAGGTTATATACACACACAAATGGAAGAATAAGGAAAAATTCCCTTGATGTAATATCTGTTTAAAACATTACTCCATTTCATTTTTACCCTATACTCCATATATAAATGTTTTTACACATGTGTTTTTACACTTGTGTAGCAAGTGTAGATCCAGATCGTTTGGCACATCCATTCCATATTTGGTCGAACGTATTGTTACTGCACTTAACACCATTCTGAAATAAACATTTGTACTATGCATACAATTTTAACCCATTAATCTAGAAGATATGGCTGTTATCCCATGGGCAATCTACACAAATCACACATTTGATATAACCCAGGGTCAGATGCAAGATTTCCTTAACCCTTTCCTGTTTAGACACACCTTTATTGCTAGGGCGAACAGTTTAGATCCAGATCAGCCGGCACATCCATGCCGTCTGATCAGGATCTAAACTGTTTGCTTTTTGATAAATTAGGTTATTTGTGACCAAAATGCGACCAGTGCAGATCCTGATCAGACGGCACGGATGTGCCGGCTGATCTGGATCTACACTGGTCGCACATGCGTAAAAATGCGTATATATCCAGGAATGGGTTAAAGGGGGGTTTGTTGAGAGCAGTCTTAATATTTTTACATCATAACCTCAAACTTTTTGGCCAAAAATTAAATATTGTAGCCCAGAAAGAGGGTTTGAGTTACTCCACTGAACTCTCTCTGTATCTGCACCTCAAATCTGTATATGTGGAGAAAGGGTTTAACTCTTGTTGCCAATTTATTTTCTTATTTATGGTTGTTTCTTTCCAATTTTACTTCTTAATTCAAACAGCATTTTGTTAACTATGGTTTGTAGACTTTTGTTTGTTGAAAATAATGTTTAAAACATATGTGATGGGCTGTTTCAAAAAAAATGGCTGGAAAAGTGAAAAAATAGTGAAAAATTAAAGTTCGTTCACATTCAAAACTTGTTATTCTGAATTTTTTGCTTTTTAAAACTGAGTAAAAAACTGAAAGATTTTTGAAATCGGTCAACTGGTTGCTGAGATATTGTCATTTGAAAAATGGCAAGTGAAGTGAAAAAAATGTAAAGAATTTAAGTTCTTAAAAAGTCCAAACTGGTTGGTCCATATGTTTGTACAGTCTTTTCAGTGATCAAAATCAATCAAGTTATACCCATATGTGGCAGAATAACAAAATTATGGAGCTTTATTGACCTATATTAAAAAAATCAAAGAATTTTAATTTATGTGCTTAAAATACAAGTATTACTGTTTCTTATTATTTAAATGTGTATTTCTGTTCAAATACATGTTGAAGCATCAAATATAAGTGCTTTAGAACTTGTGGTATCGCTTAAAGATAAAAAATTCATATTGTTAAAAAAGGGTGTCACACTCCTGACAACCATATAAGTGCAGTGTACTCAAAAATGTTTCACTAAGGCCATTCCTGTTTGTCACAATTTAACAAAACATGACATAGACTTCTAGGAAAAAACATGCTCTTGTTTTCATGTAAAAGATATGTTGACAGAATATTGCAATATGTGCATAATGTCACACTCCTGACAAATTTAGCTGACATTCCCTGAAGGGAGCTGCAGACAAAAATAATTTCAATAGAGGTGATAATATTATAATTATTGCATCTAGAAACATGACACTTCATGATACACAAAACATTTCTTATGTACTATTAATCTTAAAAGTACTATTAATTTATAAAGCAAAGAGGTATTGATTTTCTTGAGGTATTTTCTAATCTACCACGCTTGACTTAATAGCATATATTTTGATTACTTTAAGTATAATATGCTTAATTTTATCATTATTTGATGCCTAATAAATGCACCTTTAACGAAAACAACACTAAAACTTGTCTTTACTCAAGCTTTCTGTAAAATAATTGTCTGAACAAATGTGATTTTGAAAAGTGTCACACTTTTTTGTCACACTCCTGACATTTTTTGCCCTTTATTTTAGAATATTTTTTTAACGGATGGTGCTATTTTGATGAAACTTTACAAATCTTTAAAGGGCATGATGAGACACCTCTGCAAAGTAGGAAAATGGAAGTAACTGTTTGTAATACATTTTTATACCGGGAAAACCAAAACCAGCCATTTTTTTTGAAACAGCCCTGATATAACTATTTTCTAAATATTACAAGTAGTTAATGCCCCATTTTTATTTAATTTTAATTAAATGACTAGAATTGCTGTTAATAATTATTAATTATCTGGTAAGCGCAATTCAGTGATTTTTTTATGCCAAATATTGGGAGAAATAGGGCCCCATTCCCCCCTCAAAATAGTATATATTTTCCCCCCATGTCCGATAAAAAATTCCCCGTTTGCTGGAGTCTGTTACAGACCGTACTGTGTCAGGATATGTTTAATGGATACCCCACTGATAGACAATACATTGACAAGAATAATTGATAAAATTGCAGAGGGAGAAAGAGACATTTTACTGTAGACCACTGACTTTCTTTGAATTAAAAAATCAGCGAACCCTTCGTTTTGCAAGTATGCAAGTATATTCCAAATATTTCCCCTTTCCTTTGTTCACATCACAATTTTCTCTCTCCAAAGGGCTGCGACCCCCTTCCCCCAAAAGTGAAAAAAAACAAACACTGCAATTGTTTTATATCTAATTCTGTATTAAAACAAGTCCTACACACTGGGCAACAGTAAAAAGGGTACTGGAATCTAAGACTAAGTTCTTCCCTGCAAAATTTGCCAGAAGTTTTACTTTGTATGTGATCAGTAAATTTAAAAACAATTAAAATATAATGTTAATTGCTTATCTTTTCAGCTTCCTGTGGAGGCCAACCTGGGTAAAATACAGCTCAAGTTCGGAGACATTCTTGCGCTGAACAACAAACATGGCCCCAAACTTCGCAAGCAGGCCTCCGTTATAAAGGCATCGACTGCTTCTGACGAGAAGAAGATGATATTTCAGGTAAGTCCAAAATAACCCTTTCGTTGATATATTTGCATTTTTATGCATGTGCAACCAGTGTAGATCCAGATCAGCCTGCACATCCGTGCCGTCTGATCAGGATCTGCACTGGTTGCATTTTGGTCAGCAATAACCTAATGAATCAAAAAGCGAACAGTTTAGATCCTGATCAGATGGCATGGTTGTGCCTGCTGATCTGGATCTAAACTGTTTGCCCTAGCAATAAAGGTGTATCTATACAGGAAAGGGTTGATACTATCATCATTTCACCTCATGACAAAACAGGGTTGGACCCAAAACACCAGCTTTAACTTATTTTAAATAACATATAAAAATTAAATAGTTCACTGTGACAAGGATAAAAGTTAGGAATCATTGTAAAAAACCTGAAATTCTGAAAATTTGCCAATTTATAAAGCAAAGATAAAGAAAATAAATCATTTTTAGGCACACATAAATCTGAATTTCAAGCATAAGCCTGAAAACTTTCACCAATGCTGTGAAAAACTTTTGGAAACTAGATGTATTTGGTACTGACTTCTTTAAAATTATGTCAGTCTTACTTCTACTGTGATGAAGAACACAGGTTATTATGTCTGTGACCAATGCTTTGCTCTCAGTCTGTGGTCTTTTAACCCTTTCCTGTATAGATACACTTATTGCTAGGGCGAACAGTTTAGATCCAGATCAGCCGGCACATCCGTGCCGTCTGATCAGGATCTAAACTGTTCGCTTTTTGATTCATTAGGTTATTTCTGACCAAATGCAACCAGTGCAGATCCTGATCAGACGGCACGGATGTGTCGACTGATCTGGATCTACACTGCTCGCACATGTGTAAAAATGTGTATATATCAAGGAAAGGGTTAAGGGCAAGGCCATGGAAATCAAATTTGATCCCAGTTGTTAAAATAAATGACAAACCTAACATTGATGACCTTGATAACCAACCGAACACATGGTCACTTGTATGTTACCTTTACAATAATCAAAACCAAAAAAACTTGCCAGGAAAACATCAACACTTTCATGTATTGCATCATTGTGACATTAAACTGTTATAATGAACTCGTGCAGCTTGCATGCTGGAGTCAGCACATTTGTAGATCATAAGACAATGTCGGTGTTTTTAAAGACTCATGGGTTAAAATGATATGATATATGTAAAAATGACAGTTGAAATCTTGAGTTGTTTACACAGAGTTGTTCAATTTTGATAGAAGAGCTTTCTTGGACTTAAAAGCCAGCAGACATTATTTGGTTTAACAGCAAATTATGTGGGTTTATTTTTCTGGGGCATTAATGGATTCTCCCAACCACAAATCAACAAATTAAATCCCCCACAAACATTTATAATTTCACAGAAATATGTTTGGTATGGGCTCATTCTAAATATTTGTTTTCACATTGTGTTGTGTTATTTTCAGTTTGAGAATGCAACCAGAGATGTGACCATAAAACGAGCAGAGAAGCGCCTGTTCCAT
Source organism: Corbicula japonica (assembly GCA_038501625.1). Taxonomy (NCBI): domain Eukaryota; kingdom Metazoa; phylum Mollusca; class Bivalvia; order Venerida; family Cyrenidae; genus Corbicula; species Corbicula japonica. Next base: position 767,522 of record JAZAYU010000065.1, on the reverse strand, counting down.
GTAGACAACAAGAAGGGAGAACAATGGGCCATTGTTTGTGATACCAGTACCTTCCTAGGACAGAGGACTGTTACCTTCAGGTCTTCTGTTCAGGTATGACCTTGCATTTAGAACAGGGCCCAACATCATAAAACTAAGATTTAAGATCAGTCTCAAATCTCAAGGATCTGATTGGCTGAAATGGCGACTGGTCACCATTTCAGCCAATCAGATGCTTGAGATTTGAGACTGATCTCCAGATTTAGGTTTATGATCTTGGGCACAGGGCTTTTACTTCTAAAATGCGCAATATTTTTATCCTCAGTTCTGTAGATATGGTTTGAGTTCATGATTGTTCTACGACTGCTGTGCGGTCTGTTCATGTCAGAAATGACGAATAAAAAATTCAACAGTTAAGATCCTGATCAGACGGCATGGATGTGCCAGCTGATCTGGATCTGAATTGTTTGCCCGCACAATAAAAGTGTGTCTATGGAAGAAAGTGTTCAGGCAGAGATAGAACAGTTTTGGAGGATGTCATGTGGTTTTTTCACTGGGGAAAATATCCAAAAATTCTTCCCCATCATGTGAATTAATTTCTCAATACATTCCCTATATAAAAAATACAAATAGAGTGAAACCTGCCTTAGCAGCCACCTGCAAATAGCAATCACCTGTTTTAAACAGCCAGTTTGAATATGGACTAAACTGACATTTTGTTCTATTTTTTATTGTCTTTAACAGCCACCTGTCTTTAGCAGCCACTTTTCGTCACTATCTTGGGTGGCTGCTATAGACAGGTTTGACTGTAACCACATATTTAAGAACTGGAACGACTTGCACATAACTCAGCACCATTGTAAACCAAGGATCAAACATTTATATACTGTATAGCGCTTAATATTGGCAGTCTCAAATTTTGGTTTATTTTAAAGTGTTTTATATTGGCGGGGTCATACATTGGCGCTAACAAGCCAAACCGCCAAAACCATTGATGAAAAATGGCGGAAATTGGACAAAGGAAGAGAATTGTAAATGCCGCAGTTATTCTATTGTTAAATTTTAAGTGTGAAAAAATTATGTACAAAAGCTGTAACTCTATAATGCTTCTTTTTTCCTTCCAGATATTAAATTGGTGGTGTTTTAAATTGGAGGGATTTTTATTGGCGCTGTTTTATATTGGCACAACTGACCCTGACCGCCAATATCACCAAAATTAAACCCCCGCCAATATTAGTACTTATACAGTAATGAGTATAGTGATTGGCTACAACCTGTGTTTTCCTGCAGGTGATGAACCACCTATCCATGCCTGTTGATGTGTACTATAAGAACTCCTCTGATAGCGACTTGCCTGTGTCAACTGTTAGTACCAACGAGCTGTACAGTCTGCCACTGAAAACCATCTACACAACTACAGGACAGTTCATGTTCCGACCAGTCAAAAACGGGTAAGATATGCTTTGTAAATGTATGCTGCTGGTACCAAGCTTACAAAACTGAGGCTGGAGACCAGTCTGTGATATCAAGTGTGCCATTGGTCAGTTCTGAAAGTATGAAGAATTTCAGTCTATCAGATTGCTGTAAGCTGTAAGCTGAGATAATCTGTATATAGTTGTGTCGCCCTTCGAAGAATAGGCGATACATAGGGATCGCTATGTCCGTCACCAAAACTTAATGTTGGCTATAACTTTGCTATTTCCTTATATTTCTTTATCAAACTTTCAAATTATATTGCTCATGACAACACGCTTGAGATTATGCCAAATTCTCAAGGTCAAGATCACATTTGATGGAGTTATGCCCCTTTTTGTACTTGGATTTTCACATGAAAACTTAACATTGGCTATTACTTTGCCATTTCTTAATATTTCTTCATGAAACTTCCAAATTATCTTGCTTATGAAAACACAGTTGTGATGATGCCAAATTTTTTTAGGTCAAGGTCACATTTTATGGAATTATGCCCCTTTTTGTACTTGCATTTTCATTCCGACATAGCACCTGAGGGTGACACAAGTGTTCAACTGAAGTTTTAATATCTTGATATTGATTGTTGCAAGTGCTTTCAATAGCCAGTTTCTCTATATCATTTCATGCACGCCTTCTTTTTTTCCATCTGAGTTTATTTTGGAACTAATGAGATCTTAACTCAATCATTAATAGATGATCATAGCTAGATGTTAAACATTTTTGGGGTTTCAAGGTTTGAACAAAAAACATGTAGGTACAAACAAAAGCGATCTATAGGCTATTTAAAGTCAAAAGCAAAATCTTAATTCTTTTATTAACACACAATTATTATAATGCCTTAATTGTAATACACAGATGGGACAATGATGTTAAATGTTATTAAGCCTTCTCCATGGATACAAAGTTTAAGTTTATCACTAGTGTAGATCCTGATAAACTGGAACATCTAAACCATTGGTTCTGGATCTCCAATGGTCTCTTATCAGAAAAAACCTAGTGAATCTAAAAGCAAACATTGTAGATCTGGATTGTTTGACATGGATGTTTAACTCTTGTTTATCCATTTTAGTTGCACAGACTTGAGTGAGGCAGTTAGTTGGAAAGGAGCAGAGAATCTAGGTCTTAAACAACTCAGCTGTAAATCTTCTAATGAAGGGCATATGCCGTTCTATTTCAAGGTAAGTCTTTGCATGTCTGTGATGTATCATGACATCATGGGGCTTATTGACTCTGTGATGAATGTAGAGTCAAATTAAACAGCAGACTTTAATGGTTTGAAAACATTTTCCAGATGCATTAAGGGCTTTCTCCTGTTGTCATTGCACTTTCTTCCATAAAACAGAAAAATATCAAAATCTAATGGCAAAAAACAGTTAAAAAAACTTAACTTAAATCCATGTTATTAATACATCTTTATTTGACATAATTGTGTTAAGAAAAGTTAGAACTGTAAAGAAAAATAACTAGATGTAAAAATACCCCTTAAATTCTATTTACATCCAAACTCAAAAACTAAGCAGGAAACATCATTTTTCATGCCCACATGAGTAATATGATACTGACAACAATACTTGAATATGAGGTCCTTTTCTCTAAAAAATGTAAACAAGGTGAGATATTTCTAAAAGTGTGTTTGACCTTCAATTTCCTGGTTGCATAAATAGACGACAAAATAACAAAATGTTTATTTCTCTCCTCATAATCGAATGTTCTTTTAAAAGAACATCTGGATCTTCAGTGTATGCTATTTGGTCAGCAACAGCCTTATGAATCTAAAAGTGAACAATGTAGATCCAGATAATTCTGCATGGATGTGCTGATCTGGATCTACACACCATTGACACATTGGTTAGAAGTTGTATCCATGGAGAAAAGATTAAAGGGTACAGCATTGATATGTTGACATGTATTGTTTCTTAGGGGAAAATGTAATGAATTGTAGATCCAGATTAACCACAATATACTTATGGACAAGTGTCTTGTCCAGAATTGTTTTCTATAATATCTTTTAAAGTTGTAAAAAGGTAAAAATTCCAATTTTCAACAAATGGTCTACCAGCAGTACTAGCTCAAATTCCAAGATTCTTTATATTGAATGCATATAAATGTTGTCTTTCTATGGATAACACATTTATGAGTGTGCGATAAAAACAATACAGATATTGTAGTTTTTGAAGAGTGGAAATACTTTTGTCAATGAACATATACTCCATTTTCATTACACCTATCATACTATGGCATCCTGGTTCTTTCAGGTTCGGGCAGAGATTGAGTCTGTGTTCTATGAGAGTGGGGACATGCTTGCTGCCAAGTCAACGACCTTTCACCTGTATCCTTCTGTTGTCATGCACAACCTCCTGCCTTACAAGGTCATGGTCATGCTGGAGGTAGGTTTTCTTTTACCTGTCTATCCATATCTTGGTAATGTCTGAATTACAATCCAACCTGTGCTGTGTGCTAAAGACCCCCTTTAAACAAAGACCAACTTTGGATGAAGACCACACTTTTTTAGTCATAATGACTGACTGATTTAAAGAACAAATTCAGCTGTAAACATAGATCACCAACCTTGAAAGATCACTTTTGAGTTTTCCCATCAGTGGTCTTTAAGGACAGGTTTGACTGTACAAGAATTAAGAGATAAATGCCATACTACCTGTAATATTATGTTTAATTCAAGTTAACCTTTTCCTCCGTAGATACACCTTTATTGCTAGGGCAGACAGTTTAGATCCAGATCAGCCGGACCATACGTGCTGTCTGATTAGGATCTAGATTTGTTGGGTTATTTCTGACCTAAATGTGACAAGTGCAGATCCTGATCAGACGGTGCCGGCTGATCTGGATCTACACTGGTCGCACATGTGTAAAATGGTGTATATATGGATGAAAGGGCTAACATGTACATTTTAAATTCTAACATTCTGACTGTCATCCAAGCAGTGCATTTTTAAATCTGAACAAATATGGATTTAGGGAATTCTGGTGTAACTCTTATTTGAAGAGACATTTTTGGTTTTAAGGATGCCCATTGAAAAGCAATAATATATAAATATCACATCCCATTGGGGGAAACAGTACGAAATGTTAACCCGAGAGAAGTAATGTCAACCGAGGCGTTAGCCGAGGTTGACATTACCTTCTCAAGGGTTAACATTTCGTACTGTTTCCCCCAATGGGATGTGATATTTATTTTATTACACCGAACATTTGTGTTTTAGAGATCTTGACTATGACCAAATTTCGTTTGGGAACAAAATCAAGTGCCGGAAGTCCAAAATCAATAATGCTCAATAAGCGGCTACAAATAATGATCAAAATGCGTTCATCTCCCTTGGTCAATTAGGCATGCGTAGAAGTTAATTTGTAATCGGATTTCCAAGATATTTATTTTAAGATCCACGCGAGGGTGACATGATGCTGTCGCATATGTGACAGTAGCAATTATCTCCCTGTGACATCACATTACGCTTTATAGTAAACTAATCACGTGAGGTGTAATAATCACTGATATCATTTGTCCTGTAACTGAATCAATATTGAAACTGTTGAGATAGGATCTAGATCTGTTCTGGCTTGATCTAGTACTGTTGTGGTCTGAACCAGTACTGTTGTGTATTATGCACCCACACAGTGGGAGGAACATATAGTTGCACTCGTCTGTCCGTATGTCCTTACGTACATCCTCCAAATCTTGTGACATCAAGTCCTCCTAAATTATCTGGAAGATTTCTTTCAAACTTTCACAATTGTTCAAGCAGGATGTTTAGATGATCTAAAAGAAAGGATTTTTTCCTGCGACCATTTTTACCAGAGATATGGCTCTTTGTTAAAACAGTTGTTGTTGCAGCAGTGGGGGCATCCGTGCCCAATGACACATTCTAGTTCGTTTATAGGATGCCAATTGTAAAGCAATATTCACTGATATCATTTGTCCTGGGACTGAAACAGTATTGTTGTGATGGGATCTAGATCTGTTGCAGTGGAATCTAGTTGCTTTATGTTGGGATCAAGTGCTTTTGTGAAGGAATCTAGTATTGTTGTTGTTGCAGGATTTCATACTGTTTATGGTCAGAACCAGTACTGTTGTTTTGTGATTTTCTATTGTTGTGGTGGCAACCAATACCATTAATTTACAGTAGGAAACACTAAGAAGTAGGTCAGGCAATTTGGTTCTTGATTTATAGTTTATGTGTTGATTGGTTCTCAGAATGGGATATTTGTAATTCATCAGAATGAATACCTTTTCATTTCACATTTAAAATGGTTTTCTCAAAATTCCTAACCTGGAATGGACAGAACAATGTATTTCAGTAAAATGTTAGGTGCCATTTATCTCCCTTTATCAATTCTAGGCCAATACTGCAACATTACAGCTGTGGTAATTTGGATATCTAACATTGCTGAAAAAGTGACATGGGAACACCACAGTTTATTAGAACACACCGGGGCTGAAGGTTATAAAGCTGAGATTGGAAACCAGTCTCAAATCTCAAGCATCTGATTGGCTAAAATGGCAACCAGTCGCCATTTCAGCCAATCAGATGCTTGAGATTTGAGACTGGTTTCCAGGCTCAGTTTTATAACCTTGGGCACTGGTCACTGTTGTTTTTTCAGGGTACCTCAAATGTCATAGAATTGGACAGAGGCTGCAATAGTCCCTTGGATCATGCTTGTGTTGGCAAAACTAACATTGAAGTCATAGTAAGTTATTCTTAAAAATATGCCTTATTTATTTTATGCTTTTCAGTAAATTATAGAATTTTCCTGGTGAAATAAAAGTGGTATTTCACTGTTTTCAAACAGTGGAATATCATTTTTATTTTCACTGATTTTTTCATGTTGGTACTCAAACGCATATAACATACCATATGAGAATGTTAAGAAAACTGGCTCAAATTTGTATATTTGACATCATGACGTCACATCATAAACACCATTTACTGCATCATTTCTGTCAAATTCACGCAAACTTTGCATTTAAGGCATAAAATTAAAAGAAAATTTGTTTTTACCATTGAAAGATAGAAATATATTTCACTCGTGACCTTGGGAATTATGTATTTTCTCTAATGGCTGCGCCACTCGTGAAAATACGAATTCCGGAGCTTACTCGGTGAAATATATTTCTATCATACAATGGTAAAAACAAATATCCTCTTTATCACATGGGTGAGGAGTGTAGATCCGGATCAGCCAGAAACTTTGATTTGATAAGATCCAGATCAGACTGCATGGATAAACAGACTTATCTGGATATACACTTGCTGACCATTGGATATCAGCCATATCCCATGGGGTTAACCCTTTCTGGATATATACGCATTTTTACGCATGTGCGACCAGTGTAGATCCAGATCAGCCGGCACATCCGTGCCGTCTGATCAGGATCTGCACTGGTCGCATTTTGGTCAGAAATAACCTAATGAATCAAAAAGTGAACAGTTTAGATCCTGATCAGACGGCACGGATGTGCCGGCTGATCTGGATCTAAACTGTTCACCCTAGCAATAAAGGTGTATCTATACAGGAATGGGTTACGGGTTAAAAACCTGGCACAACTGATAATAATAATTCATAATAAAAATGATAAAATGCTGATTATTTTTAGAGACATATGGTTGGCTGTTTACAACACCAATTACCCTTTATTCCATACTATTACATACAGTCGAGTCGCGATTTTATGAATCGCGATTTTACGAAATAACGGTATACTACGAATAAGGCGGCCGGTCCCGTCCGTATTCCTTCTTTATTCAATATAAAAAAGATGCGATCGAACGAATTGCGATTTAACGAAAAATGCGATTTAGCGAATAATTATGACAGACCCTTAAGCTTATTTCCAGTGCAATAAGAATGCAATACAACGAATTTCGGTCAGGTAGGTGATTTTCACACCTTTTCGAGCGATATCCGTTTTTGTTTTGTTGAGCAATTATCGACCAAGCAGTTGTGACACGAAATGCTCTGTAAACAACCATCGGGCGTATTTGCTTGTAACAAACAGTTTGAGTAATTAAATGTCAAATGTTTGAAATTGTATGAATTTGAAACAATTGTATAGCTTGTCATTCTACTTCTGCCTTTTAATTCTGCATAATCTTATTACTACGGCGATTATTAATTCAGTAAACTGATATCGGCATTCTGAGCAATTTATGAAGGGCCCGGTTTTTTTTTCAAAGGGCGGTTAGCTGAATCTTAATTATAATTGATTAATGATAACATGTAATTTCACAATAAAAATAACTACATCGAACATTTCTATTTTTTGTTTTTTTATTTATTAACATTTACATATCACAACAATGACACATTACGTCATATAACGACACTGACGATTTGCGGCGGTATCAACAACCAAATTATCAAAAATGCGATACTACGAAAAATGCGATTTTACGAATAATCGGCTCGGTCCGATGCCTATTCGTGAAATCGCGACTGGACTGTACATCTTTATTGTGTGGCAAACAGTGTAGATTCAGATCAGCAGACACATCTGTGCCACCTGATCAGGATCTTCACTGTTCACTTTTAAATTCATTAGGTTATTTCTGACCAAGATGTTACGAGTGCAGATCCTGATCAGATGGCATGGACCTGATGGCTAACTGGGATCTACACTTTTTGCACATGCATAAAAAAAAAATGTACATATATGGAGTAAAGGGTTATTCCACTATTAGTTCTACTACTGGTTTCAACCCAGAAATCGGTTATCTAGCTAAATGAATACATTCAAACCTGTATTAACACTTTCCTCCATATATACGCATTTTTACGCATGTGCCACCAGTGTAGATCCAAATCAGCTGGCACATCTGTGTCGTCTGATCAGGATCTGCACTGGTCACATTTTGTCAGATGTGCCGGCTGATCTGGATTTAAACTGTACGCCCATGCAATGAAGGTGTATCTATGGAGGAAAGGGTTAAGCAGCCACCCAAGGGAGTGACTAAAAGTGGCTGCTTAACACAGGTGGCTGTTAAAAACAGGTAAACATTAGATCAAAATGTCAGTTCAGGACATACTCAAACTGGCTGTTTAAGACAGGTGGTTGTTGAATGCAGGTGACTGTTAAGGCAGGTTCAACTGTATATTGAAATTAATGTTTCACAGTGAATATAAATTTAATAACTTTACACTTAATTTCTGAGCTAGTGTTTTTCGAACTAGGTCAAAGACATTTAAAGTTCTTGCATATTGTATTGATTGGCAACTACCAGAGATTAGGTGGGCTGGTCAAAATCATTTTAGTAATATAATTACTTGGTTGGTATATTTTCCGTGTATTTTATAGATTGGCAACTACCAGGGAATGGAGTGGACCGGTACAAGACGTTTGGAAGTTGATATCCCAGAATTATCTATCTGGACTTTCCAGGCTTTTCAAGGAAGCAAGAAATTTACTATGGTAACATTGTTTTTATACTACCCCCTATGTCTCTATAATTGACTTATCCCACTTGTAGTTTCCATGGAAGTGCAAAATTTGGAGTCAAATGTTCTTATTTGTAAGAAACTCCCACTACAGAATTATGAATCTTTATTATCTGAAAAGAATCGGGGGTTTTCATTGGTCTCAACTTAAGTTGAGAGATTCAAATACTCAAGTATTGAACTTGCATCCTTATGCTGGGTTCCAATCAAATTGGGAGTGGGGTTAAGGAATTTGTTCTTCTTTTTAAATATTTTTTTGCTTTGTAAATGGGAAAAACAATACATTCTGCAGGTTTTTACAAAATGAAAAAAATATTAAGTTGTCATTTTATTTTGACTAATCCCTTCAATATTAATCATTCCTGGCTTCAAAACAGCTGGCACTTTTCCCTCAAAACTGGAATTTTCACAGATATTATTAATAAGTAAAATGACTTCTCTTTCATATTTTAATGTCTTTGACATAGATGAAAACAAGTATAACAATAAAGGAGCTCACAGATATGGATGTTAATTTTTATAAATTTAAAAGAGTAATGCACAAATCAAAAATACATTTCTGCCATTTAGTATAGGGAATCTGAAATTCCAGCTGGAATGAGCTATCAACATTTGGACATTTAACAATCCAGTCAGGATATCACATCTGTGAGTCAGTTTTAAATGACATCAGTGGGATATTATAGCTGCTGGAATCTCACTTTGTGAAAATAAATCTTGTGCACTGAACTGTAGAATCTCAGAAATATTTTTCACTCTGAAGTGTTGAAATGCCAGGATCCTTTACCCTTTACGCCATATATACAGGCTTCATTGTAGCAGCAACCAGTGTAGATCCAGATCAGTCAGCACATCTAGATCTTAGTCAGAAATAATGAATCATATGCGAAAAGATGTTCCAGCTGATCCGGATCTACAGTGTTTGCCAATGAATAACAGCCATATGCCATGGAGTTCACGGTTAATAAAACCAGAATTACAGATTTGAACCAGAATTTATTGTAACACATTATGAGTTATTTGATGGTGTGTTGTTGCAGGATTTGGGGCTACATTACAAACAAGGAGTGGGAGTGCTAGATGTATCACTGTTCTCACCATACTGGATGATCAACAAGACTGATGTGATGCTCAAATACAAGGTAACTCAACATAACCCTATTCTGTTTTAAGTAGTTACTACATATACTGTCAAACCTGTTTCAAGCAACCACCAAAGGGAATGACATAATGTGGCTGCTTAATACCGGTGGCTGTTTAAGACAGGTAAAAATAAGTGGCAATTTAAGACACATTCAAGATGGCTGTTTAATGCAGGCAGTGTTTTTTTTATGCCAAATATTTGGAGAAATTGGGCCCCATTCCCCCCTCAAAATAGTATATATTTTTCCCCCACATCCAATAAAAAATTCCCCCTTTGCTGGAGTCTGTTACGGATGGTTGAATTTGTTCTGCTAATGTGTAAAATCGAGATAGTGAAAATGATAGTGAAGATGATAAATCTTAATTTTTTTCTGATGCAAGAAAATTCAACTCTGGGAAGTATGAGGCAATATCATTAAAATACATGTTTAACATATACATCACGAGATAAGTATCTAAGTTGAGTACAGAACAAAGGTTAATATCGGAACAAGTCGCATGTTTAACATATACATCACGAGATAAGTATCTAAGTTGAGTACAGAACAAAGGTTAATATCGGAACAAGTCGCATGTTTAACATATACATCACGAGATAAGTATCTAAGTTGAGTACAGAACAAAGGTTAATATCGGAACAAGTCGCATGTTTAACATATACATCACGAGATAAGTATCTAAGTTGAGTACAGAACAAAGGTTAATATCGGAACAAGTCGCATGTTTAACATATACATCACGAGATAAGTATCTAAGTTGAGTACAGAACAAAGGTTAATATCGGAACAAGTCGCATGTTTAACATATACATCACGAGATAAGTATCTAAGTTGAGTACAGAACAAAGGTTAATATCGGAACAAGTCGCATGTTTAACATATACATCACGAGATAAGTATCTAAGTTGAGTACAGAACAAAGGTTAATATCGGAACAAGTCACATGTTTAACATATACATCACGAGATAAGTATCTAAGTTGAGTACAGAACAAAGGTTAATATCGGAACAAGTCGCATGTTTAACATATACATCACGAGATAAGTATCTAAGTTGAGTACAGAACAAAGGTTAATATCGGAACAAGTCACATGTTTAACATATACATCACGAGATAAGTATCTAAGTTGAGTACAGAACAAAGGTTAATATCGGAACAAGTCACATGTTTAACATATACATCACGAGATAAGTATCTAAGTTGAGTACAGAACAAAGGTTAATATCGGAACAAGTCACATGTTTAACATATACATCACGAGATAAGTATCTAAGTTGAGTACAGAACAAAGGTTAATATCGGAACAAGTCACATGTTTAACATATACATCACGAGATAAGTATCTAAGTTGAGTACAGAACAAAGGTTAATATCGGAACAAGTCGCATGTTTAACATATACATCACGAGATAAGTATCTAAGTTGAGTACAGAACAAAGGTTAATATCGGAACAAGTCGCATGTTTAACATATACATCACGAGATAAGTATCTAAGTTGAGTACAGAACAAAGGTTAATATCGGAACAAGTCGCATGTTTAACATATACATCACGAGATAAGTATCTAAGTTGAGTACAGAACAAAGGTTAATATCGGAACAAGTCACATGTTTAACATATACATCACGAGATAAGTATCTAAGTTGAGTACAGAACAAAGGTTAATATCGGAACAAGTCACATGTTTAACATATACATCACGAGATAAGTATCTAAGTTGAGTACAGAACAAAGGTTAATATCGGAACAAGTCGCATGTTTAACATATACATCACGAGATAAGTATCTAAGTTGAGTACAGAACAAAGGTTAATATCGGAACAAGTCACATGTTTAACATATACATCACGAGATAAGTATCTTAGTTGAGTACAGAACAAAGGTTAATATCGGAACAAGTCGCATGTTTAACATATATTGCAGTCCAAAATAAAAAGGGAAAATCTTTTTTTCCCTTTTGAAATCAGTTTTGCTACAGAACGATTTTTCAAGGCAAACAGCTGTCTATATTCGACGTTTTGCTCTATAAATGCAGTGGATGTTGATCATTTCCGAAGAAATTTCTGCTGAAAATCTCTTAAAGGTCCAAAATAATGAATATAGGAACAGTGGAAATTAATAATAACCCTTGACTCTATATAATTTCACTGTAATAGCAGTAATATCTGTTCAACTTGCAATATCTTTATATTTCTAGCAGAAATTTCTGCTAGAAATTTTACCGAAACAACTGTGGTGGAAAAAATGCTTTGAACTTTCCAGCAGAAATTTCTGCCAGAAAATTTATCGAAATACAAGCTGGTGCAAAAAGTTTATTGCATTTCCAGCAGAAATTTCTGCCAGAAAATTTATCGAAATACAAACTGGTGCAAAAAGTTTATTCCACTTTCCAGCAGAAATTTCAGCTGTAACCTTCACCGAAATGTGCAGAACATTTTTTCAGCAAACAATTCAATTTAAAATATAAAAATAATATAAATTATGGAACAACGTCGTAAGATCATTAAAAGTTGAATAATTTTGGTCGTTCAAACATAAATTATGAGCACGACAATGTATTTGTATAGCTTTACGTTCAATAATTGTCGATATGAAGACTCAATTAACGTCTAACATAAACATATAGCAGAAGTTTGTGTTTAGTCATGAAACAGATAGGTTGAAAAAAAGTTATTGCATAACTTAGCAAGCATATCTGAAAACATCTTGATAAAAATTGTAGGTGCAACCATATCATTCACGGACATGAATTAAAATATGACGCTTATTGCTTCTTTGTTAGTAAAAGTATCAAATAATTAAAAAAGCACAGTAAAATATATAAATATAAGAAATCTAAATCGTTTATCTAATTTTAATAAGGACAAAAACGTAAATTTAATGGTTCATTAATTTGAAGAACTATAAGAATACAAGTCTGTAAAATATACGTTTGTATGATCATACTTGTTTACTTAAAATATATTTCCATAAATAAAGATTATGCTTATAAAACTTCTTTTAGTCGACTTAAAGCCATGCGTTTTACAGAATCATTTCATTCCTATACTATAACATTCCCAAATGAAATTTAAAAAAGGCAACGATTCACACATTTGTCGGAATGATCCATAGATGTGTGAAAAGAATCTTCCAAAAACGAATCACAAATAATTACAGAACTTAACTACTGTAGCATTTAAGTGTATTGGTCATCAATATCGTCTACAACAGGTGACTCATTATGGTTTCTATGTATGTACACAAGATTTTATACACTTTCTACACCATAATAAATGAGATAAATACAGAACAAAATATGAAATTAGTATTTTCTCAATATGATGTTCATGAAACTAGTCCTAATTAGTAAATAATTCAGGGTCATACAATATTTATAAGCATAACATATTTTGCACAAACACATTATGCGAGAATCAAACTAACTTTTAAGCATTACCAACCCAGCTTCTTTATACCCTCAGTTATTACATTTCTTCAATAAGACATATGCAGTTATATTCATTTTTCCATTCGTTCTTCCATTTAAGAAAATTGCTTTAGTTCTTGTAATATTATGTCAAGTATCTATCTCACCAGTCGACGATGACGGTTCTTAAACAGGTATATCTTCAATTTTCTTTCCAAAACTTCTATATTTAATTTAAGTAACGATGGTAAAATAATATTAGGGTTTAAGGTTCTAAATTGCTCCTTGTACACTGTAATCGTTTTCAATGTCTGTCGTAAGTTCCTTTTGCATTCTAAAATAATTCGTTTATTGTTTGTTTCCTTTCTGTCCTTTTGACCTCTGAGTTGTTTTGCTGATGGTATTCGTGAACGTTAACAAGTACATTGTACCAGCGTCACTTCTGCGTAGAATATCTACCGTTTTAATAAAACCAGAATCTCTTCATCCTGGTGGGTATGCCCGACATATTGAAGTGAACCTGAAAAAAAGACAGTTAATCATTTAACTTGCTGCAATTTGTTATCTTTATAATATTTGAGGAAATAAAGAACAAATACTATCAAAACGGTTAGCCAAGACCGCATGAAAAATATAGTTAAAATCTGACTGGCAATAGTTGAATAAATGCTGTTTTTATTTACATAATAATATTATCCTACCGTGCTTACCATGCTCATTAATAAGAGTAGTGCCAATAAACAGACACCATTTCGACTAATTTAATTGGTGTGTTACACGTGGCGAAATTAGTGTGCGTCATTAGCCAGAAAACTACAAATCACAACATAACATTTTGTTTCTCTTTATAACTTTTTTCTTCAAAGCATTATTTGTATGAGAACGATTTACATTTGTTCTGTATCAAAGTGGATTCATTTTGATATTCATCAAACATTCATCGTGATTCATTTGGAGCAATTTTTATAACATTTAATAACGGTGAAGACTAGAGTTGATAAAGGTGATTTGTTGCGGACGGGGAGACACACGGGGAGGTAAACCTATAGTCCCCTCCGATGCAGATTACGAAAAGAGATTCCAGAACATAAATTAATGGCATGAATCAAGAAACAAATTTATAAAACATCGTTTAATGTACGGGGTAAGCGCAAGTCATTTAGAAATTACTGTTTTTACTTCGTTACTATTGTTAACATTTCATCAAAATGAGATTTACATCAATACTATCATAATTATTTACCATATAGGCTTGCTGTTCTTCTGTCCGCAGTTGTAGATGACACAGTAAGTGTAGGGAATCTGTGTCTTTTGTTTGTGGCCGCTCGTGGTTTGCATATTTCACTACTTTAATCTTTCGTAATAAAGTTTCAGCTGTGATTTACGTTAACATTTGTATGTAAAAAATATGTTTTGTCTAGAGCCGAGTAACACATTTCGTATGACACTGAATTATTTTTTGTGGAGTTCATGTATACTGGAGTATCATTTTATTTCGCGTGGGCTTAATAGTCGCTTTGAATGTGCACACAATCAAATACCAGCGAATATTAACCACATGATTTCTTATACTATGTGGATAATACTACTGAGCGAATCTAGTTTATGTCAGCGTAAAGTTTTCGTTGGCGTCGAAAATTAAGCACCGTGAAATAAAATAATACCACAATTTATAATATGCATTTCTATAATATAAACATAAAAGATGATATATATTATTCACATATTACTGAGAATTTTTAACTGATTTTCAGTTTTTTTTTCTCTCTTTTTCTTTATGTTTTTAATCATCAAATCAATTATTTTTGTCATTTTGGGCTTTTTTTATTTCAGATGTTTATCCTTTTTAATATCACAACATACAATACAAACGACTTGATATTAAGGTTCAAGCAAACACGATAAAATCCTTAATATTTAGTTTGTCTAAGTCTAATGAGGGTGCTATTCAACTATTAGTCAATGGGTTATTCTTCTTTCGATTTTCTTGTTTTTAAGGAAAAATTTTACGGTTCAAGAGTTCATCAAAATTAACCATTATAAACTCCAGACAAGTTCATCATGGTTACATGCAAATATGTTCTTTCTATATTCAAAAATGTATCTTTGTCAATTTGATATTAACACGATTTAGCAGTTTTTAAAAATAATAAATAACGTTAGAAAGTATAATATGGAGGTTTTCATGAAATTGTTTGTTTCTGCTTTGAAAAAAAATAAATTGCACCTAATTCGCATAAATTCGGATTTAAAAAGAGTATGGTATATTCTATGAATAACTTGTTTAGCTAACTAATAAAATGTTAATTGAAATGATAAATATGACTTAGGTAAAACAATTTGATATTCTTTCGAACTGTGGAGAAATAAGACAAATTATTTGCTTACCTGTCTCGGATTTGATGCTATCATTTTTTATCCATAATAAAAATTACAAAACACCGCAAAACAAGAAACGTTTCGTTCTAATGCGCGCAACATTATCACCCTTCACTAAACTAATTGAACGAATAATATGCCAATCGGCCTCATGCAAAATGCCTAGACTGGCTCCCGTTCCTATGTTCTGTCATTATTTATATTCCCCTGTCATCCAGTTATATACTAAGGCACATCAATTTTTCTGATTTTAACTTTGCTTAGCTCTCAGAACATAGATTGTTCGACAGAAATAAGAAAATGAAACTGAGAACTGTAATAAAGATATATGTAAAACTATTATTAAAAGTAATTAAAATTAGAACCATCTAGCTGACCGCTAGGCTAACCCATTTCTTATCCTGGATTTTATCTGCTGACTGATCAGTACATTCCATGATAGTTCACCTCACCACAGGAATCATAAATTTGCACAACTGATATCGCGAATCGAATTACAAATTTGTGTACCGGTCGATTGAACATGTTACACGTTGAAAGTAATTACTAACAGAAATCAATCATATATAATTTTTATTTATTTGATTTTACCAACAAATATGTTACATAAACAGTAATCTCAACAGGTATAATAGACTAAAATGAAATTTAAGCACTGCTTGCAATTTCCAGATTTTGGAATTTCAATAGTGTGTGTCTATTGGTATATTGCCTCATAAAGAAGATTCGAAGTTATCGAGCGCTTGTTGAAAAAATAGAACTGTAAAATGTTTCATGGTATTGCATTAAACGATTTTTTCAGCATAACTGTTATCATCATGTTCTCTTTCAATAAATTGCATTTACCTTTTAAATTTGAATCTATACACTACTCTTTAACTATTATCACATCGCTTTGCACAGTCAACATAAAACAAATTATTTTATCAAGAATTTTATTGTAAAATATCTTCAATTTGCATTTGAAGCACTGGTGAACTTCCATTTGGTTATCATAAATTTAGCTTATGGGATCACTTGAAAGATATCTGAAGATTACGGCCCAGCGGCCTAGCGGCGTGAAGTTGGCAGCTTAGCGGCTTTAATTTGACGGCCTAGCGGGCTGAACTCAGCGGCCTAGCGGCCTCTTGTCCAGTTTGGCAGGCCGCAAGAGTACCAACTTCGCGCTGTAATGCCTACAGGCTGCAAGACCGCTAACTTCACGCCGCTAGGTCGATTGGCTGCTAGGCCTCCAAATTACGCCGCTTTTTCGCCAATCATCAAGGCCGCCAACTTCACGACGCTATGTAGACTAGTCCGCTAGGCCGACAACTTCACGCCAACTTCACGCCACAATGCCGCAACTGTATGCCGCTAGGCCGCTAATTTCACGCCGCTATTTCAAATTCATTTTTCATTACGAAAAATTATTTTAATAACCAACAAAAATCGTTTCGAACTTCAGATGTATTAATTATCAATTTGTCATACTTGACTAAAGATCACTGAAGAATATAATATAATAATAACATAATTTTCGCGTTTTCTGCACTAAAACAAGAACAGAGGCTTTAAAATAATAATTTAAATATTATATTTTGTTTAGAAGCCTCGGCGAATTAAACAGAAATTCATATACCGTAACAATGAATTGGATACGGCCCTTAGAGCATTTTTAGTATATGACACATCTCTGTTACACCTTTTTACCTATACATTTGAATGTTTAGTTTGCTAGTCGTGAGTTATTTCTTTGATCGGGTTTGTCAAAAATGTATACGTTCATGAAGCTACATTAATAAATGCAAGTTGGCCTGCTTGCAATCTAATACTCTGGTGGGATTGAATGTTTCCCAGAGACCAGAGAAATTTATGGTCATTTAACTGTTATCGCCGATCGCCGGGACTGATAAGCTGAACTTCCCCTTGATGCTTGATGTTAAACATGTTTGTGTATAAAGCCGTGATTTGCTTTAAACCAGTTGTCATCTTCACGCAGCTTTAGATCATGGAATATTTAACATGTGTCTGTCATATGTTATCTTATCACCACTTGGCTTGTATAAACAGTTTAATATTATGTCCCAGGCATTTTGCATTTGGGAACATTTTCGATTTTAACTTTAGTTGAAGTAAAGTTTTGTTTCGATACTTTAATATTCACTGAAAAAAAAGATTTCATAATATCATTTTATTATTTTCACAATTATTATTTATGCAACAATATGGTGTAAACTAAATTTAAAAAAAAACTGAAAAATTAAGACAGGTGTTAATGTTCACAACGGTTGCTCGGGGAGACTTTACGGCCGCCACACTGTACTGTGAAGTGTAATTAAAATAAAGCCTGCTTCAGACAAGCAATCAAAACCGCAGGGTGCGTCGCCTCGTAACTCTAAGCACGTTACCTAATAAGCTAGCTCGGATAAGTTCCGAAAGGCTGCACGGATTACCCTGATAAACGTGTTTGTTGTCAAAATATAGTTTTAAGTGTAATCGGAGTAGTTGCACACACTGGGCCCACAAAACATATTGTAAGCTCAAAGACAAGCGTCTTCAAATTCAAATATTATTCAATTTAGCGCTGATTGTATATTAAGAGGTATCATATTATTGATCAACTGTAAAAGTTTTTACCAACAGTGATGGAATGGAAAACAACAGATTCAACATTCGGAATATGTTTTAAATCTAGATCTTCATCTTTTTATTTGATATGGCATATATTTGACAATCTATCCTATATGGTTCGTTTAGCAAAATAAAGTTGTTTTAAGTTAGCATCATGTTTCCGATACACTATTTGATAATCACACTTATTTAATAACTTTCGCAGAACACTTCAGCTAAATTGATCTGTAATGGGCTTACAAAAGACAATTAAAAACAATTAGCACTGAATCCAAAATAATACCAAAATAAAATATTAGCGCAATTTCAATAACATTGATAAATTTATATTATTTATGTAACTAAAATTTCGGAAAAGACCAGGGGTCCTAATTTTTCTCTGACTTCATTATTATTTCAATAAAATTCAAAGATAGTAATTAAGCAAGTAAGTAAGTAAGTAAATTCTGTATTATAGAGGGTGACATATTTAGCAATAAACTAATCTTCCATATGACCCTCCTTACAGGTAAAAACATACAAAGATTAAGATAAACACGATGATCATAAATAAAACAACATCACAAAACACAATATGATATTATAATAAGAATGAAACTGCAAATAATATATCTGTGGTAATGTTTAAGTTTTTTGCATTTAATGGGTAGGTGCATGCGTGTGCGCGCGTCTGTGTGCGTGTGCGTGAGCTAGTGCGTGTGTGAGCGTGGGTGTGGGTGCGCGAGTATGTGTGCGAGGCCTATGTGAGTAAGTCTGCGCAAGAAAGAACTGAATATTTAAGAAATTTGAGTACATAAATCAATATAATACACAATGCATTTTATATGCATGCCTTAACACATTTGCTGTTTCATTGAGGCAATATTATACATTTTCCTTATCTTAAACAACAATGAATCATCCAGTCCACCTCAGATACAAAGTTTTAAAGGTGTCTACAGTAGAACAATCTTTAATTTCTTTAGGAATGCTGTTCCATTAACAACTGCCTGAATACAGTAAACTATTTTTTTTATATAATTCTAAGTGTGGCATTGGAAAAGATTTTATTAAAGATTGCAGTTACTCATTATTTACACCAGTTAACGGTTCAATTCTGATCCATACCAAACGACGGCACATAACGGCGGCGAACATGGAACACATAATGCCGTATTTTCAGATAAACACAACTCCATGATCAGCGGCGTATGGTCCAGAGATAAAAGAATGGGTTTGCCCTTAACAAGAAAACAATGGGCGGAACTGAAAAAGAATAAAATTTTGACAGGGAATATGCGAAAATAAAAACTGCATATCACAGAGAAAGCCAAATGCAAAACCAGGAAGTATATCATAAGGGTGATTGAACAGTATCCAAATCTCTTTATTGGCTAGTATATTGAAAACACCTATCTTACAACTGATAAAATCATTATTAAAAGGGTAATTTAAGATGCACTATAAGCATACATAAGTATCGTGGCCATCGATTTCCAAAGGACATAACTGCGCTGATTTAATGCACGGGGAGAAATTTTACAGCTGCCTCACGGCACAAAACGTTTCTGTGTTATTGGAATAAATGGAAAAAGAAATTTAAAAGCCACCGACCTAGACAAAAATGAATATATTGTTTGGTTTGATTGAGCCTGTTTACGGTTCATGGATAAGTATACAAGCGATTGCAATTGTCAGAAGTGACTGGTATTGAATATATGCTGCGTTTTTTCTTTTGAAGATAAATTGAGTTTTTGATTGACAAATTTAAATGAATGCCATTAAAGATTACAATGAGATGCATAACCTGAAACGTAACTTAATAACTCAATAGTATCATTTACACATTTTAAAACAATGTATTGCAAATAATCGCCGATACCCAAGGCGTCAAGGTTTTTCTAAAATCTGTTGTTAATTGAGGAAATAAAAAATAATTAAAGAAATCAAATTGCATACTATGGAATTCATATCCATATACATTTGATCTCTTTGCTTATCATTCTTAAGCAACAAATGTAATATGACAGTGACTTTTGTTTAAGATTTTATTAATGATTTGTTTTATTTTAAAAACATAGAGACGCGATCGAATTCTTTTAATATACTGAGTGCCAATGAAAACGCAAAACTTGATTTTTGGAATATTTTTGATGTGCGTAAAAGTTTAATAAATTGGCAAATGTAGATGTGTTTTAAATCAATAAGTAACCAGTCGATGCATTAATGGTCAACTGATTTTTAAACTTTCTCTCCTACAGTAACCCCGTACAAACACAATAAATGTTTGTTTCGGCATGTAAACATGCATGAATAACCTCAAAACAAGTCAATTTGTTAACCTCAACTTACGGCCACACAAATCCCAAAATCCCATAATCAGTTTTCAAGTTTTTACTTCACACAAATGGGATAATGGCAAGCGTTTTAGACAACGGGCATATGAGGTTTTGGGCATGATCCAAGGAGGGATGTCTCGACATGAAATCGCTCGACAGATGCATTGTTCACTGTCGACAATTACCCTTGGCGGAACGACTACTTTTTGATTTTAAAACACATCTTCCTTTAGAAATTTTTGAAACTTTTACACACATCAAAAATATTCCAAAAAAATAAAAGAGTTGCGTTTTTCTATTGGTACTCGGTATACTTCTTTACTTCCTGCCGTGGTGTTCTTCAGATCAAACCTTAGTTGCATTGTTCACAGTTCCGTCATGAGCTCCTAGCCACTTCCTATTGACTGTGTCATTAGCTATTTATGTTGAATTGTTTGTGTGTATGTCTTTTTCTATGAAAAATTGTCGAATTGTGTAATTGGACTGCAACTAATTCCAGTGTCATCCTGAACATGTATGAGACCCAGACGGTAAATGAGATTATAAAATCTCGTTAAAAGCACAATTTGAAAAATGCTTTACTACTGATCGATGCAAGGCTCTTCCTGTTTAAATTTTGTATAGTCGTATGTTTTATAAGGAGATAATTTTTCTTATTTTAGATATATCTTAACCACTTGATTTTTTTCCTCGAATTTAGATTAACCTCTTTTTTAATTATCATACAGAAAGCGGGAAAAGAAAGTGAAGATATCGTTAAGTAAAAGCTTTTAAAGATTGGATATGACAAGAAAAGTGAAATGATAAAAATGCAAAACATACTGAACATACTAAAACTCAAAACATTAAAATTGTCAATGTAGATCGTTTTGCCGGTATAAAGCTGGCATGTTTTGACGCTAGTACAGGTTCGTACAAGTGATTTAATCAAATAGCCGACAAACAATATTGCTATTTTCTATAAAAGCTATAAACGTGTTGACATCATAAATATCCGTCGAACTTTGTGCACATTACATAGAGAAGATCTATCTAAGGAGTCAATGCAGTGAAGCAGTCTAACAATCCGGGATTTGTGATCCCGCATTTTATCAGTGATTATATTTTCATGGTTTTAACCTTCGTATAAAGTTACTGTCTAAGACTTTAAAGAAATGATTTAATAAATTATTGTAATGATGAAATAATTACGAATCTCTCAGGATATGTTATCCGAATATAAGATATAACAGGCGGTGGCGGTGAGCTATGTATACAGAAAGACGAAAGCGAGTCTTTAAGTGTGTGTGTATGTGTGTGTGCGCGCGTGCGTGTGTGTGTGTGTGTGCGTGCGTGTATGTGCGCGTGTGTGTGTGTGTGGTTATTAATTCGTGTAATACATAAGATACTAGAAAAAATTGCCAAAGCTACATAGTGATTTGTTTCTTTGATATTCTGAGTGATGGAATTTACTATACAAACATTTTTTACATGTAAGATACTCCAATGAAAAAGAATAATTTTACAACATGTATGCAATGCCATATTGGGAAACCAAGAATTCATGTTAAAAAGCTTCCAATTTCTTGAATGCTAACTTACCAAATTACTGGATTATTTTATTTTATGATTAATTGAAATTGATGATTTTTAATTTACTTGCATTTTAAAATTTCATCGTTGAGACGGAGAGAGCGGACGTTAATTTTGTATAAAAGATATTTGTTGTCACTTCTGCTACGACCGTAGTCTCAGATCAGTCAATGCTTCTAGACATTCTGATAAGGGTCTACACCGATAGTAATACTGCAAAACAATACATTGCCTCAGATAAAAAACTGGGTCGGATTGAACTTATGGCAAATCAAATGGGATAAGAATTAAATTGGTCAAATTATGACCTTTACATATAATGTTTACCTGTCATTGTATGTATTGCATTGTCGGTAATTAAAACAACGTGTGATAAATATTGACTGATTCTAAGCGTATTTATAATATTCGCTTTTACAACACTGATTGATTTTCTCCATTTCTTAATCCATCATATTTCTGAACCTAAAGGTGCTTAAGATTTCTAGATTACATGGTTTATCAGATACAGGCAATTTGATCTCTATTAACGTAAACAAATTTGATAGAGCAATGTGAGTTACCCCACAATGAACTTTGTGTGACCCCAATGCAGCCTGTATTCGTGATACACTGAAATCAATTTCCACAAATCCCTTTGTTCTTGGAGCTAAGCGAAGGTCAAAACAGAACAAATGACGAGTTTACATACCGGAGCCTGTCTAGTGCTCACGAACTGTCATGAAAGATTGTTTGCTAAAAGTTTTCTAACTGTATGAGGATGTTGTTATGCAGAAAAAGAAGATGAACTGTAACTGTAAGTAAATTGTTGTTAATGCAGATTGATTATCAGTAAAAATTTATTGTATGATCTTATTTACGTTTTCTCGTCACATTTGATTTTACATCTTATATGCTAACCTTATAAAAATCGACATACATTCAAAAACACTATTTAAGCATTTAACCTGATTGGATTTTTATATTGATGACGAACTTCCTAAAAATACTCAGAATGTAAGAATTGGGATTATAGTATACTAGTCTTCACGCCTATACAGTCTGATTAGGGTTTACATGGTTAGCCATTCATTCAGAAAAACATTTTATTGTGTCTAGTAAACGCTCTAGATACATTTGTATTTCTCAGACCATGTTAATGTGCAATTTTAGCAGGATTTACGTTTATTACAGAGAATTCTAGCTTGGTTTATCATGCTTTGTCACCTAAATGTAGCCACATGTTATGATAGTTTAGGTACATACAACATACTGGGAAAATTCTGTCTGGCAGTGAAATTAAAGACATCAGAAATGTGAGTTTAATACGGGTCAGGTATTTTATTTAACCTGATGGTAAATGCTATGTTCTTCGAAGAATTGCGGATATATTATTTTTAGCATGATCGGATATATTTGATGTTTTTGATTCCTTACAAACAATATTTTCGGTGAGATGATCTTTGAAAAATAGTTTGTATATGATTAAAGCGCTAAGGTGGATTAAATCCTGCAATCAGTCCACTATAATGAAAATGCTGTCGTTATATATACTATTCGTTATATGAACGTGTTTGTAATTAAGTAGGCTAAGAAAAATTTACTTCCTTTTTTTTTGCCTTATCGAAAACTAAGGAATATGATATAGTTTATCGTTTTATTCAGAGTCATCGTTATCATCGAAACCTTAGTCCGGCGGTCATTTATTTGACATTAAAATTAAAGTTCACTTAATTCTTAATAAGAAATTGTTCTGCAATAGACTGGACAATTCCAGTTACTGTCAAATCATTTTATTTCGCGCGGGTTTAATTTTCGCTTATTTCGCTCTACGGCAAGAGCGCGAAATTCAACACCAGCAAAATACCAGGGTTTCTTTATAGGAAAACACAGTTGCGCAAATTCATTTCCCCGCGAATATGTTATTTACGGGTTTTGCGCGAAAATTCGTGCCCGCGAAATTAAATGATACTACAGTATCACGTATACTGTCATTTAATTTCTTCTTATTAATCACGCAAAATTGCAATAATATTCAAACACTTGAATTGCAAAATCAAATTCGGTGATGCTTTCAGAAACAGTCCTGTCTTTATTATGTAGCCTGTGAGAATATTCCAGTTAATTGTTGTTGGAAAATTGTAGGATTAATGATAATCATATCACCCACGTGCGAACACTTTACCTGCACCCAGTCTGCTGGATTTTATCACAAGCATCATCCGCGTAATTATCAATCCATGATATGTTATTTTGGCTCCTCTGTCCAAGTGGTATTAGAAATGAAAGAACGTTTTCTTTCATTTTAAGACTTGCATTACAAGAGATAACACATATGATTTTAATGTCATAAAAATTCACAGGTCAATACAATTCACATTCGGCAGATTTTATAAAAAATTATTTAAAGCGGATATCATGTTTGGGTCAACAATATTACAAATAAAAACATCTTGAATAAAGTATTTGTTTACAAAATGTTCGACACCTAATAGATATAAAAGCTAAGAATTTAGTCATAATAACTTGTAATTTCATAGGAAAAATGCATCATATAAGATGTACATCAAAACACTTAATTTCTGCGCCTTCCTTTAGAACATTCTTATATAAAAAAGTTAACAACATCGCTCAAGGGGTTGGTACACTAAGGTCGGGACTTTTTAATCTGGACTAAATATCGACAAAAATAAGAAACAATCATACTATCACTTAAATTTTGCTTATAATTAGGGAATACATGTATATATTATCTTAAATATATGTATCTTACTTGGTGCAAAACAAGCTTGTACAATTAATTGGCAGTATAAAGTTTGATCAAAGAAGTCATTTTCGGCCAGGATTATAATACAAATTTATATCGCGCATACTTGTAATTTATATCCATATGGGAAACGTGACTAGAACAGATATTGTACGTTCGTCATTATGTGGTCAGTTACATGCATTACAGTCGCGAGTCTCTTATCACGTCATCAATCTCTAAACGACGAAGGAGCTTGGATAATACTTGAGAAAAGTCCTGTAGACGAAAAATGTAAAACAATAAGTAAGGAGTCGACATATACATGTACTCATTTTAATGCATTTTTGTATCTCCTATTATATATTATTGCAAAGCCCGTACACCCTTGAACGATTTGCCTAATGAGCCTTTACAAATAATATTCGCTAAAATATTAGTGTTTACTTTACCACACTGAAAGATAGACAATATTAGAATTAATAAGATAAAAGACAAAATAATAATAACATATTTTTGATTAAAACTATGCAACATTATTCAGATGAAAATACTTTGTCTTTGGTAAATTAGAACGCAAATTATAATAAGGCAAATAGTGTAGGCTATTCGAATTTTAGTTCTACACTGTTATATGAATAGGAGTATGCTTATCGGCATCATTAATTGGTCTGAATGTAATACAGTCTTAAATCTCTCACTCCTCAGGAGAAGATTACATTAAATGACCAACAAATCGCATGCTAATTGATGAAGTTATTTGTTATCATTCCAAGGTAACGTAGTTCAGCAGTTATGTACTTAACACAGTTATTCCGACTTATTTTTACTATCAGCATGAGACCAATTAGGGGGCTCAAAACTTCTCGCTGAAGTATGGCTTTTTACCAATGTTCATGATAATTTTACTTATCAGTCCATTACTACATTAATTTGCAGAACTACTATTTTTCTGAGATAGCATTTTGAAGTTAACAATTTCATGTATTGAAAATCGATTATGACAGTCTCTAAAATCTTATTATAACATATAATTATGTTTAATTCTTGATTATGCTGATGTGATTTTGTTTGTTCTTGTTTATTATAACTTGTTATTGTATGAAGATAAATAGGTAACAGTAAGCGCCAGGAAAGTTTTGATGCAAAACTGTTAAAGATTGTTATGCTTTACTGGTAATTTAAGCTGTGCAAAAAGTTATTATTCAACTTAATCAGTTTAATCAACATACAAGATCAGAAGGACCTAGAAATAAAATGTACATGTACCAGTTATTATGTTACGGTTATTATACAGATCTAAGAAAGTTTAGGTGTACTTCAAATTTGTTAAAATACCATTTCGACCCATGGCTCCTACACATTTTATAAATTCAAGCACTGCAGTCCTCATACAAGTAATAGAGCAACACAAATCATTCGACGGTCATTGAAACACCATAAACGCCAGATTAGATCGGGTCAGTGGAGTTATTATAACATATCACATAGAGAGAATAACAGT
>JAZAYU010000065.1:638554-740460 GCA_038501625.1 Corbicula japonica | reverse complement strand
GGGTCATCTGGTCCAAAAACAAGGTCACTGTTGCTAAAAATAGA
This sequence comes from Corbicula japonica, assembly GCA_038501625.1. Lineage (NCBI taxonomy): Eukaryota > Metazoa > Mollusca > Bivalvia > Venerida > Cyrenidae > Corbicula > Corbicula japonica. The sequence goes on along the minus strand of JAZAYU010000065.1, from coordinate 740,416 downwards.
ATTTTCTTGTTAACACTCTAGAGGTCACAATTTTGCTCTGATTGTCATGAAACTTGGTCAGGATGTTTGTCCCAATGATTTCTCGGACGAGTTCGAATATGGGTCATCTGGGTCCAAAAACAAGGTCACTGTTGCTAAAAATAGAATTTTCTTGTTAACACTCTAGAGGTCACAATTTTGCTCTGATTGTCATTAAACTTGGTCAGGATGTTTGTCTCAATGCTTTCTCGGACGAGTTCGAATATGGGTAATTTGGGTCCAAAATCTAGGTCACTGTTACTGAAAATAGAATTTTCTTGTTAACACTCTAGCAGTCATATTTTTGCTCTGATTGTCATGAAACTTGGTCAGGATGTTTGTCCCAATGATATCTCTGACGAGTTCGAATATGGGTCATCTAGGTCCAAAAACTAGGTCACTGTTACTAAAAATAGAATTTTCTTGTTAACACTCTAGCAGTCACATTTTTGCTCTGATTGTCATGGAACTTGGTCAGGATGTTTGTCCCAATGATATCTTGGACAAGTTCGGTTATGGGTCATCTAGGTCCAAAAACTAGGTCACTGTTACTAAAAATAGAATTTTCTTGTTAACACTCTAGTAGTCACATTTTTGCTCTGATTGTCATGAAACTTGGTCAGGATGTTTGTCCCAATGATATCTTGGACAAGTTCGGTTATGGGTCATCTGGGTCCAAAAACTAGGTCACTATTACTAAAAATAGAATTTTCTTGTTTACACTCTAGCGGTCACATTTTTGGTCCGATTGTCATGAAACTTGGTCAGGGTGTTTGTCCCAATGATTTCTTGGAATAGTTCGAATATGGGTCATCTGGGTCCAAAAACTAGGTCACTGTTACTTAAAATAGAATTTTCTTGTTAACACTCTAGCAGTCACATTTTTGCTCCGATTGTCATGAAACTTGGTCAGGATGTTTGTCCCAATGATTTCTCGGATGAGTTCGAATATGGCTCATCTCGGGGTCTTGGTCACTGTTACTAATAAGAACTTTGTTGTACTCAGGTGAGCGATAAAGGGCCATCATGGCCCTCTTGTTTAATTATTTGATACTTTTACTAACAAATAAGCAATAAGCGCCATATTTTATATCATGTCCGTGAATGATATGTTTGCACCTACAATTTTACCAAGATGTTTTCAGCTATGCTTGCTAAGTTATGCAATAACCTGTTTCAACCTATCTGTTTCATGACTAAACACAAAGGCTATATGTTTATGTTAGACCTTAACTGAGTCTTCTCATCGACAATTATTGAACGTAAAGCTAAGCAAATACATTGTTATGCTCATAATTTATGTTTGAACGACCAAAATTTTTCAACTTTTAATGATCTTACGACGTTGCTCCTTAATTTATATTAATTTTATATTTTTAATTGAAATGTTTGCTGAAAAAAGGTTCTGCACCAACATTTCGGTAAAGTTTCCAGCTGAAATGTCAGCTGGAAAGTGCAATAAACTTTTTGCACCAGCTTGTATTTCGATAAATTTTCTGGCAGAAATTTCTGCCGGAAAGTTCAAAGCATGTTCTCCACCATCATTTGTTTCGGTAAAATTTCCAGCAGAAATTTCTGCTAGAAATATAAAGTTTAGAAGATATTGCAATTTGAACAGATACTACTGCTACATAAGTTGAAATTGTAGAAAATTCCTAGTAATCGCGGCAAAGTTTAAAAGACTGTTAACTATTGATATTTCTAGCAGAAATTTCAGCTGGTAAAAGACCAAAAGTCATGCTGGTGAAGAAAGTTTCTTGAGTTTTCTAGCAGAAATTTCAGCTGGAAATAGTCTCCAACAAAACTGATCTCAAAAGGGAAAAAAAGATTTTCCCTTTTTATTTTGGACTGCAATATATACATCACGAGATAAGTATCTAAGTTGAGTACAGAACAAAGGTTAATATCGGAACAAGTCGCATGTTTAACATATACATCACGAGATAAGTATCTAAGTTGAGTACAGAACAAAGGTTAATATCGGAACAAGTCGCATGTTTAACATATACATCACGAGATAAGTATCTAAGTTGAGTACAGAACAAAGGTTAATATCGGAACAAGTCACATGTTTAACATATACATCACGAGATAAGTATCTAAGTTGAGTACAGAACAAAGGTTAATATCGGAACAAGTCACATGTTTAACATATACATCACGAGATAAGTATCTAAGTTGAGTACAGAACAAAGGTTAATATCGGAACAAGTCACATGTTTAACATATACATCACGAGATAAGTATCTAAGTTGAGTACAGAACAAAGGTTAATATCGGAACAAGTCGCATGTTTAACATATACATCACGAGATAAGTATCTAAGTTGAGTACAGAACAAAGGTTAATATCGGAACAAGTCGCATGTTTAACATATACATCACGAGATAAGTATCTAAGTTGAGTACAGAACAAAGGTTAATATCGGAACAAGTCACATGTTTAACATATACATCACGAGATAAGTATCTAAGTTGAGTACAGAACAAAGGTTAATATCGGAACAAGTCACATGTTTAACATATACATCACGAGATAAGTATCTAAGTTGAGTACAGAACAAAGGTTAATATCGGAACAAGTCGCATGTTTAACATATACATCACGAGATAAGTATCTAAGTTGAGTACAGAACAAAGGTTAATATCGGAACAAGTCGCATGTTTAACATATACATCACGAGATAAGTATCTAAGTTGAGTACAGAACAAAGGTTAATATCGGAACAAGTCGCATGTTTAACATATACATCACGAGATAAGTATCTAAGTTGAGTACAGAACAAAGGTTAATATCGGAACAAGTCGCATGTTTAACATATACATCACGAGATAAGTATCTAAGTTGAGTACAGAACAAAGGTTAATATCGGAACAAGTCACATGTTTAACATATACATCACGAGATAAGTATCTAAGTTGAGTACAGAACAAAGGTTAATATCGGAACAAGTCACATGTTTAACATATACATCACGAGATAAGTATCTAAGTTGAGTACAGAACAAAGGTTAATATCGGAACAAGTCGCAGCGAAGAATCCAAGGATGAATCTTCTAAACAGTTAATTAATTGTAATCAGAATGGTATTAAGTATAATGTATAGAGGATTTTTGTTTTTACCAGTGTAAGATTGTAATATATTTCTCTGTGTGAGCTATTACCTTGCCCTTGTTCTGGTTTAATATTTAAGTATTGACCTTGACCTTTCAGGGTGGAGAAGATGACCCCGTAGATCACCCAGCAGAGTTCAAGGACATTGTGATGTTCTGCTTTAAGAAGGGTTCTCTGTTCACGAAGAAAAAGGTACAGAATGATTTAATCATAGCATTAACACAATTAAGTTAATTGTTTGTGTTGTTAGTGATATTACAACCAGTGCCCAAGATCATAAAATTAAATCTGGAGATCAGTCTCAAATCTCAAGCATCTGATTGGCTGAAATGGCGACCAGTCGCCATTTCAGCCAATCAGATCCTTGAGATTTGAGACTGATCTCAAAACTAAGTTTTATGATCATGGGCCCAGTGAATATATGTGACAAATCATGACAAGATGGGGGTTATGACATGTGATGAGTGTAGATCCAGATCAGAATACACATCTTAGGGTCGACACTGTGTATCATTGAGTCAGAGAGATTTTCTTAGTACATCAAGAACATAGATCCTTAGATCCAGTTAAAATACACAATCTGATCAGGATCTACTCTAACCATAAAGTAAGCCCCTTTTTTGTTGTGAATCACATTTGAGACAGTCCAATTTTGTCCACTTGATGCCATATAAATGTTTTATGTTGTTTCTTGAAGAATTATGGCATTTTATTTTTAAATCTAGAACATGTTTTTCCATAAAATAAGGGTTGTTTTTAGTAGTTTATAATGCAGATGCAATTTTCTCCCTATGTTTGTAATTTATCCGCCTTATCTACATCTGATTTTTGCAGGTTTTTTTTTCCAAAGCTTTAATAATAAGAAACTATATGTCACAAAAATACCAAGATTTCACAGTACGTTTCCAATTTTAGTAAAGTATTTTGAATCCTTGTTCAGTTAGGCAAAATTCAAAGATTTTGTTTGAATTGGTTTTGTTCACAAAATGGGTAAATTTACAGTTTTCAGTAAGAACATGATGTTATGCTAAAAGTTGTAAATGAAAACTTGTTCTAACAGTTATTACTGTAACATTGAATTTTTCATCACATTCTTTAGGATAAAATGTTGCTTTAACAGTTTCTGAACTTTACAGGTGGTAGTTGTTTACTAAGGAGAATTTTATTTTTCCCCAAAATAAAAAAAGCCACTTAATGTGTCCATTCATGCTAAATTTTGTCATGTTCAGTTTAGATATATCATTGCCTGATTGAAAACTGTGACATTTCTTGCCGTTTAAAGAACATTATATTATTATTTTTGTTGTCGATAAATTTAGAGATTAAGTTCTTGTAGATAAAAGATGTTTTACATTATTGTTTAAAAGTTATTGTATGAATTCTTCCATTGATAGCAGAAATTTTAACATGAATAAAATTATTAAATTGATCAGTTGAAAGTCAGTAAATACGAAAAAATTTGCCATTAACAGATTCAAGGTGTCTTAAGTTTTACCCTTGACTGCTTAGAGATGTTCTGTAATTCTGTTAACAGAAAATTTCAAAAGACATTATGGAGTTCATTGAAAATTAAAGGATGTGATTTAATTTTACTATTAACAAATGACAAACAAAGATATTATACAGTTTTTTGATTGAAAGATAAAGGATGTCATATAATTTTACTATTGACAAAATGAAAGTCATTTTTATAAGTATTTGTTCATTATATATTTTAACTGTCAAATTATAATCAGTAACTTTCACTTCTGCAATATCATTTACATTCCACTTCTACAATATTAAAATTGAGTTCAATCTTCCATTCAAGAAATACTTAAAAATTCTTCTGCCTATGGACTGATATACATGTATATGCTGTGTAATTGTTCCATTTTATTAATTTTTTTAATTACATGTTAAACATATAATATATATAATCATTCTTCCATTGGAACAGATGTTGAGTTGTTTTTCGTCACCAGTTGGTGAAGTATGATAATGCTGTATAGTTGCTGTGCTCTGCTAGTGTAACCTGACACTACAGGTGTTGCTCACCTGACTTTACAGGCCTTGCTCACCTGACTTTACAGGCGTTGCTCACCTGACTTTACAGACATTGCTGACCTGACTTTACAGGCATTGCTCACCTGACTTTACATGCATTGCTCACCTGACTTTACAGGCCTTGCTCACCTGACTTTACAGGCCTTGCTCACCTGACTTTACAGGCATTGCTGACCTGACTTTACAGGCCTTGCTCACCTGACTTTACAGGCATTGCTCACCTGACTTTACAGGCATTGCTGACCTGACTTTACAGGCATTGCTCACCTGACTTTACAGGCATTGCTGACCTGACTTTACAGGCATTGCTCACCTGACTTTCGGGCATTGCTCACCTGACTTTACAGGCATTGCTCACCGGCCTTTACAGGCGTTGCTCACCTGACTTTACAGGCCTTGCTCACCTGACTTTACAGGCCTTGCTCACCTGACTTTACAGGCATTGCTCACCTGACTTTACAGGCATTTCTCACCTGACTTTACAGGCATTGCTCACCTGACTTTACAGGCCTTGCTGATCTGACTTTACAGGCGTTGTTCACCTGACTTTATAAGCGTTGCTCACCTGACTATAAGGGTTGCTCACCTGACTTTATAAGCATTGCTCACCTGACTTTACAAGCGATGCTCACCTGACTTTACAAGCATTGCTCACCTGACTTTACAAAAATAGCTACTTTAGAGAGGGGACTTCAGATTTCTATTTCCATTTCAGAATAAATCTAACCCTTTACTCTATTGATAGTCTGATATCTCATGTTCAGCTGGTTAAGAACTAGATCAGCCTGCACATGTTTTTTTTGCTTGATCAGAATGTATACCAGTCCATGAAGTTGTTTTCTGAGTTCATTGTGTAATGGTGAATAAAAAGAAACAGTTTAAAATTCATTAAATGCAGTCAGGAGAGCAATCCAAATGAATATAATTGACACATAATAACAAAATTAATAATCCTTCCACAATAGTTAACAAAATTTAATGAGTATTTTCAAGCTTCGAGTACAAGCACTAGTAATGTGTTCTTATCAGTCCAGTAATTAATTTCACATGGGTGCTAATAGACTTTGCTTAATAGATGTAGTACAAGTGGAGCACAGGTCGGGATATAGAATTGACATAACATATTAAACTGAAAAGTTGGTTCAGTATGCAACAATATCACTCAATAAACATCAAAACCAGTCTTTAGATGAAAACAGTGTATTTCACTAAAATTTGAATCAAAATAAATGTTTTGTTTTTTTTCAATTCTGTATTTTTATGCCCAAATGAAGTGGGAGTATATAGAGTTGCAGTTGTCCTTCTGTCCGTACATACGTCCTCCAAATCTTGTGGCATCAACTCCTCCTAACTTATCAAGCCGATTTCTTTCAAACTTGCACAGATGATCAAGCAGGATGTGTAGATAATCGTGAAGAAAGGATTTTTTCCTGCAGCCATTTTTACTAGAGTTATAGCCTTTTGTTATTACAAATGTTGTTGCAGCAGTGGGGACATCAAAGTCAGAGGACACATTCTACTTTAACAAGAAAGACATCTAACAGTTCTGAAATCAGTTACAATTTCAAAACTGACCAATAACAAGGCACATGTTCAAGACTTTCCAAATAAAATGAATGGTGACAATGTCTTGCAGTCTGTAGGTGAAAGTAGTAAGCCCTTTAATCCATGACCAGGGCCCAAGATCATAAAACTAAGTTTTGAGATCAGTCTCAAATCTCAAGCATCTGATTGGCTGAAATGGCGACTGGTCGCCATTTCAGCCAATCAGATGCTTGATATTTGAGACTGATCTCCAGATTTAGTTTTATGATCTTAGGACCAGCATAGATCAAGATCAGCGAGCACATCCATGCCATCAAATCTAGAGCTAATCTGGTCACTGTCAAATTCATTTGGTTATTGCTGACCAAGGAGCCAACAGCGTAAATACAAATCTGACAGCATTGATGTGCCCCCTGATCTCAATTACACTGGTCACCCTGGTGATTATAGGAATATCATTTGAGCTAAGGGTTAACACTACATAACTAGAAATGTTAAACACGGCATTAAACTGCACTACCAAACAAGATAAATAGTTTTAACAACAGCAGAAATAGCTTTAGCTTTAATGTCGGTGTGTTAACACAATCTGATTAAAATCATCTTCTGAAAACCACTGCGCTATCAGGATCTGACGACAAGTAACTAAAACATGCTTTTATCACTTAGTCTAACCCTTTGAACGAATCAGATTGTCGCCTACAAAATCGCAAAAGTGAAAGTAAACATAGTATTATAAACCATGAAAATCTGACAGCCTGTGTACGACATATTTTACTGTGTTAATATATGTGTTAATGTAGTATTGCATTCATTTCTAATGTAATGACATCTTCTGATCATTTTGCAAGCGTTATAAATCATGCTTCCTGTGTTGACAATTTCTAAAAATAGTAATTAAGCAAAATCTCTATAGGTCATGTACGGTGTCTGTGGGCCGTCATCAGATCTAACATTTTGTTAAATATGACTTTAGTGAGATTGTGTGTTAACAGTAACTCCTGCATTTTAAGCAAACTTGTCAATCCAGAGAATGACAGCTATGGATTATGACTGGAAAATTGTTGATTTTCCATGAACTAATGTCTTTACACAGTCAGTAACTCGCTGTATCACACTCACATATCTATCCACTGTCACTTAACAGTCTCACCGTGTGACACTAAAATATGTAGCTATACATTAAATTTCAACAGTTTTGCTTTACAAGGAAACATAGCAGAAATTTTGTTTAGTAAATATGCAATAATTGTTGGTGAAACTTATTGAGCTTTTATTAAATATGGACTTTAATTGGGAGATTTTGAAAAAAAAGATGAATATGTTATTTTATTAATTTTGCTATCTCCAAAATTAATATATTAAACAGAGATTGTAAAAAAGTTGTGACAACAATATTGAACCTTTTAATGTTTTAATGGTAACTTGTGGATTTTAACATTTGTCAATTCCAGAGAATATCTTTCATTGAATATGGTTGGAAAATAATAATAAAACTAAGATAAGAGATTAGTCTCAGGCCTCAAGAATCTTTTTGTATTTGGGCACTGAGAGTCTCAACTGACCAGAACATCATAACCAGTCTAAAAACTAGGTTTTGATTGGTCTGTTTGGTGACTGGTGTCAATTTCAACCAACCAATCGGATGATTTAGATACTAGACTGGTCTCCTGTCTCAGCTTTATGATATTTGAGCTGAGCTGAACATCATCAAGTACCTTTGGAGACCAGTCTCAGAACACTAGGTTTTGATTGGTCTGTTTGGAGACTGGTATCAATTTTTAACCAATCAGATGCTTGAGATTTTAGACTGGTCTCCTGTCTCAGCTTTATAATGTTAGACCTATGAGATGGTCTAAGTTACAGGAAAACTGTACATCTGATGCTATAATATTGAAGGAGGACACCTTAGATAAAAAGAAGGATACGTTGGAAAGAAAGAAAGACTCGTTGGATAGAAAGAAAGATGGAGGAAAGAAACAAAAAGTGAAAGAGATGAAGCAAAGCGGCAAAGTATGTCCACATGACACACAGCATGGGGCTTTGTTATAGATGTTGTTACTGTGTCTATGTTTCACATGATGTGTGCTTTACAATTTCTTATTAAATATTTGCATGTCCTCATGTTTTTAAATTATTATCACAGTGAATTTTACCCTTAAGTCAAAGAAAGCAATTTTTATGCCGCCACAAAGTGGGAGGCATATAGAGTTGCACTCCTCTGTCCGTCCCCAAATCTTGTGGCATCAACTCCTCCTAAACCGTAAGTGGGATTTCTTTCAAACTTGCACAGATAATCAAGCAGGATGTGTAGATGATAATAAAGAATGGATTTTTTCCAGCAACAATTTTTCACCAGAGTTATGGCCCTTTGTTTTTACAAATTTTGTTGCAGCAAAATGGAGGCATCAGTTCTGAGGACACATTCTAGTTATTACATGGTGAAATTTAGCTCCAGATCAGCATGCACATCATGCTATCAGATCTCGATCTACACAGTTTTCTTCTTGGGAAGAAATATCATAATGAATCTTAAAGCAGAACAGTGTAGATCCAGATCTGGCAGCATCAATGTGTTGGCTAAAATGGATCTTGACTGATTGTGCTACCAAATATATATAAAACAGGCAGTATTGCATTCATAATGTAAATTTGAGACACAGTAAATCTAGTTTTAAACCATTGCTTACTGTATTTGCTGCAGATTTATTTGGTTATTAATAGAATAAACATGTACTTTTCAGGATTGCTGACAGGAAGTTCTGCTTTTGTTTATGATTTATATTATTTTGATTAATGCTTTGAATATATTTTTAGTTTGTCAGGCATAATTATCATGTGATTTTAACATGTGTGTGCGAACAGTGTTGATCCAAATCAGTCAGAACATACATTCTTATCATGATCTGTACTTTTCTCTTTTTGATTAATTAAAGTTATTTCTAATTATTAGCAAATGCTGATCATACAGCACTTCTGTGACGGCTGATCAGGATCTACACTGTTCACACATGTTATAAAATATTTATAAATGGGTTATATCCCATGGGTTGAATACTTATTGTTTGCTTTTTAACTGCATATCTTGTTGGTCCAAATTATTCTGCATGCTAGAGATCTGGGCCCAAGATCATAAAACTAAGTTTTGAGATCAGTCTCAAATCTCATGGATCTGATTGGCTGAAATGGCGACTGGTCGCCATTTCAGCCAATCAGATGCTTGAGATTTAAGACTGATCTCCAGATTTTGTTTTATGATCTTGGGCACTGGTTTTGCAAAATTTCTCTATTTTCAATATGTTTGATTTGCAGCCAAATGATTATAGTGGCATTGAAGATCAGGTTGTTGTTGTTGGCAAGTTTATATTTGCTTCTTTATACGGCTTTACTCCATGAATATTGCTTATGTCCCATGTGTGATTGGTGTAGATCCTCCAGATCAGTTTGAGATCTGAGATTGGAAACCAGTCTCAAATCTCAAGCATCTGATTGGCTGAAATGGAGACTGGTCGCCATTTCAGCCAATCAGATGCTTGAGATTTGAGACTGGTTTCTATGATCAGTTTTATAACCTTGGGCACTGGATCTACACAGTTTGCTTTTTTGTTTACCCTTTACTCCATAGGTACACTTTTATTGCATGGGACACACATTCTAGATTTAGTACCAGCATATCTGTGCCAACCGATCAGGATCTATATTGTTTGCTTTTGGGTTCTGTACATTATTTCTTACCAAGATACAACCAGTGTAGATCCGGATAAGATGGCACACACATGCTGGCTGACCTGGATCTAAACTGTTTGCCCACATCATAAAGGTGTATACATGGAGGAAAGGGTTAAGTTATTTCTGATGAAAAAGCAAATAGTATAGATCCAGATCAAACTGCTAAGATGTGCAGGCTGATCTGGATCTAAACTGGTGGCACACGGAATATTAACTGTATCCTTTGAGTAAAGGGTTTATCAGTTTGTTGATACATGCAAGTTTTCAATTGCTTCAATTTTAAGCTTGGATTTGCATCAGTTGTATTTGTGATTATTTTCCTATATTTTTTTATAACAAATTTGAAAGAATAAAATTGTGAAGGGTATTTCTTTTTATGCGGCCCTTTTGAAGAATAGGCATAGGATCACTCAGTAGTTCATTAGTCTGTCATGAAAACTTGATGTTGGCTATAAATTAATATTTCTTTACCAGACTTTAAGATTAGATCATATTATGTGATAAGAGTTATGATGAACCCAAAATCTTTAGGTAAGGTTTACATTTGACGGAGCCATATCTGTTTTTGTACTTAGCTTTTATTCTGACAAAGTACCTGAGGTAGACACCAATTGTTATGAGATATAAAGTTGAAGGTTTAACTCTTTCCTTGATATATACGCATTTTTACCCATGTGCGACCAGTGTAGATCCAGATCAGCCGGCACATCTGTGCCGTCTGATCAGGATCTGCACTGGTCGCATTTTGGTCAGAAATAACCTAATGAATCAAAAAGCGAACAGTTTAGATCTGATCAGATGGCATGGATGTGCCGGCTGATCTGGATCTAAACTGTTCGCCCTAGCAATAAAGGTGTATCTATACAGGAAAGGGTTAAATGAGATTGGTAAATTTTGAGTGTTTCATCATATCAGTTGTTTGGAATGGTCAGCTTGATAACCCCTAGATCATGTGTGGGTCTATGTTGCTTGAGTTTGTTGTATTTGCCTTGATCTCATTGGATATCAACAAACAAATGACAATACTGAAATAGGAACTTTGAAAAATATTAACCCTTTCTTGTATTGATACACCTTTATTGCTAGGGCGATCAGTTTAGATCCAGATCAGCCGGCACATCCGTGCCATCTGATCAGGATCTAAACTGTTCACTTTTAGATTCATTAGGTTATTTCTGACCAAAATGTTACCAGTGCAGATCCTGATCAGACGGCACAGATGTGCCGGCTGATCTGGATCTACACTGGTCGCACATGCGTAAAAATGCGTGTATATCAAGGCAAAGGTTAAAATATTATAAACCCTTTACTCCACAGAAACAACTTTTATCACATGGGCAAACAGTGTAGATCCAGATCAGCTGGCACATCTGTGTTAACTGATCAGCATCTACACTGTTTGCTCTTAGATTCATTAGGTTATTTCTAATCAGTTTGCGACCAGTACAGATCCAGATCAGATGGCACAGATGTGCCAGCTGATCCGGATTTACAATGGTCACCCATGTGGAAAAATGCGTCTATATTGAGTAATGGGTTTACACTTACATGCCCAAGTACTGACTTTTGTCATTTGAGTATCACTCTAAGAAAATCAGTATTATGGACATTACTGTTACATGACCATTACAGTAGATAGATCATATTCATACACACTAAGTTTTCTATTACTCTTTTTTCAGCTTCTTTGTTTTACTTGATAAAAAACATAACCCAAATTTGTATTTCCATGTTTTTTTAGTCATCTTATTGAATCACATGTCACAGGAATGATGGAAACACAACACATTTGTTGATTATGTGTATTCCCAAAATTTTAATTTTTTTTAAATTGTTATGTTACAGTACTTCTGATTGGTTAATTTAAGGCTTCCTTGAAGATCGGAGAAGGTGATTGGTCAGACAAGTTCTCTCTGGATGTGGTAGGAAGTTCAGGGACAGTTCAGAGTAAAACGAAGACCAGAACATATGAGGTACCTGAAATTCTCAGCATGTGTGTTTGAACTGATTTGATGTCTTATGTGTTTACATCTCACAATATGATGATAATAAAAAGCCACCGGTGATGTATTGCAGGATTAATTATGTGGTGGAGTTAAGGTAAACAAGGAAATATCACAAGGGATGTAGCCCTGAGTGATATATATCTAAGCATCTGAACGACTTGTTCCTCAGCTTCAATTTCCTGATAATGACCAATGTCACAGTGTACACTCGAAAGTCCGACCCTACTTCTGATAGCGATGACTATACACATAGCCATCACGAAGGAGCTGGTTATAAAGCGGGTAGGAAATTGAATAAAGAGTAATAATTTAATTCTTTTACTTTAAATACTTAGACTAGCAAGAAATAGAGTGCGTCGAGTTATAAAATGAACGTGATACAACGTTAACTTCGAAAAAATACGATCGATCACCAAAATTTACAAAATAAATGTTAATTGTGTCACTTCAAACGTCTATTTCAAAGCTTTATTTACATTGTTTGGCCAAAATTCGTTTTACTGTGTGAAGTGTATTCATTACTGTATCACTTCATGTAGTTAAATCTTGTCCCAACCCTCTAGTTTTCGAAAAACTAGAATTTTCATTTGCACTGGTAGTGTGACAAGATGGTACGGCTACTAGCAAAGTCTAAAAAACAAATGGTCCGGCTACTAGCAGTCTCTACTAATGTTGACTAAATAATCTTTATCAACAATTTTGTTGTTGTTCTGACGTCATATTATAAATTATTATTAAATATCTCTAAAATAGTTTGAATATAGGCTAAAATGAAATATTTTGATAATTTTCATCGCCTATTATCTCTGTAGCAGTATGCCGCAATCCCCGTTACAAATATACTTTCGACTTCTCTATTTTTGTAAATCATATTTAAAAATCGGCCCATATACATACAAAATAGACTTGCTTCACTATTTTCTTTCAGCAGAACAGTCACATTTTGAAACATACTGCATAAAAAGTACATATTTGATATTTGGTTTCTGGTGAAATGATAACAAATCTTGAAAGCGACGACAAGACTCGTGTATAGTTACTCCACATTGAAATGAATTGGTAAAAATTTGTGTTGCATAATTATTTCCATTTTACGCACCATTTCCAACGATGAAAGATAACTCTTTAATCAACTCGACTTACTCTAGAAGCCCAAACGCATTTCCCCAGGTCCGTATAACCTATTCCCCCATACACGCACGGACGCACGCACTCACGCACGCAAGAGTTTTGTTGATTGTAAGAAGTGCTTTTGTACATGGTGATTTGGGCTTCTGAGTGGTTTGCAATAAGTGTCTGATAATGGTTGCAATCTGATACAAATCTTTTATAGATTGGCTAAAACATACTTTTGTCGAGCCCGCTTGCGGTTAGCTCGACTTAGTCGCCACTAGTCTTTTGTCCGATGTTCAGCCCATGGTTTCCTCTTACCAATCAGACATTTTTTTGCGTTACGACATCTTTCAAGGTTTTGCGTGACTCAATAAACGATGTAGTTAATAGGATTTTAAGCAATTTTCATTAAGGCCGTGAGATTGTCAAGCCATTTAATAGTGTACAATTCAGTGTCATTGTTTATTTCCATTGCATCCCATTGTAACTTGTATAGTAAATATCCAATGATTTCTGCGGCGATCCTTATTGCTACGATTCAAAGGTCTCTTGTATACATATAATTTCATTAAATAAATTCGTCATTAATGCTTATTTCTCAGACCACTGAATGATTCGGGGACGACTAGTAGCCGTACCAATTTTAGAAAGAAAACGCTAGTAGCCGGACTGTCAATTGGCTAGTAGCCGTACCATCTTGTCACACTACCAGTGCAAATGAAAATTCGAGTTTTCGAAAACTAGCGGGTTGTGACAAGATTTAACTACATGAAGTGATACAGTAATGAATACACTTCACATAGTAAAACGAATTTCGGCCAAACAATGTAAATAAAGCTTTGAAATGGACGTTTGAAGTGACACGATTGACATTTTTTTTGTAAATTTTGGTGATCGATAGTATTTTTTTCGAAGTTAACGTTGTATCACGTTCATTTTATAACTCGACGCACTCTATTTCTTGCTAGTCTAAGTATTTAAAGTAAAAGAATTAAATAATTACTCTTTATTCAATTTCTTACCCGCTTTTTAACCAGCTCCTTCGTGATGGCTATGTGTATAGTCAGCACTATCGGAAGTAGGGTCGGACTTTCGAGTGTACACTGTGAATGTCTGTGATGGAAAATTGGGTACAGCAAGTTGTTTCATGAAATGATATCCACATCATTTACTCCACGAATATGGCTTATAATCCAATGTGCAGCTAATGTAGATTTGTCATAATATGCCAATTCTTGAAGAAAATCTGGTTCTGTTGCATTGCAGCATGTGCTTGTTTCTATTTAAGGTTGGTGTGCATATTGTGCTGACTAACTCGGGATTAACAAAGGTGGTGACCTTTACACCCTACTATATGTTTGTCAACACATCCCCCTACACCTTCCTGTGTAAAGAGAACCATGCTGAAAGTCAGTGGCTGGAAATACCTTCCAAACAGGTAACTGTAACCAAGAAACTGATTGTGTGTAAAATGTTAACACTTTACTCCATGGAAAAAATGTGACCAGTGCAGAACCTGATATCACTGCACAATGTGCTGGCTAATCTAGATCTACACTGTTCACAGATGGGAGTAAAATCGTATTTGGTAGTCCGTGGAATAAAGGTCAAGAATGCTGTAAATAAATTACCTACCAGAAACAGAAGAAAATTGTAATAATAGTTTTATACTCAATTTGAGAAAGTGGTGTAATACACCGAAAGTAAATTTGTTGCTATTACTGCTACTGCTGCTAATTTTGGTTAAGTTTTTTGTTAAAGTTGTCTTTTTCTCAGTAACTGTTCAAGGTACAGCTTTGAAACTTAATATAGTTGTTGGACATCACAATATCAATTATCAGAGCAAGTTTCATTACACCTGACTGTATTTTGCCATAGTTATGCCCCTTTTTCTCTTAGAATTTTAAAGTTTTTTTGTGAAAGTTGTCTATTGACGCCAAATTGCCTATTGTCGCCAAACTTGGTATTTGGATTTCTTATATCAAGAAGCCGCTTGGGATTACCACCCAGGTGTCTCTGGTTAAGGTCAAGGTCACTGTTGATAAAAATAGAAATTCAGTTTCTACTCAGTAATTTGAGTTTAGTTTGGGCAATTTACGCCAAAGTTTGGTGTGTCAGTAGCTTATATCAAGATGCTACTAGGGATTGATACCTGGTGTCTGTGATCAAGGTCAAGATCACTGTTCCAAAAAAATAAATTCAGGTTCCACATAATTATTTGTGTAAACTGTGACCTATTAACACCAAACTTGGTATGTGGGTAGCTTATATCAAGACACAACTTGAGATTGCTACCTTGATGTCTGTGATCAAGGTCAAGGTCACTGTTGGTTAAAAAAGAAATTCAGTTTCTGCTCAATGACTTGAGTTTGCTTTGACCTATTGACACCAGAATTAGTGTGTGGGAAGCTTATATGGGATGCAACTTGGAATTGCTTCGCATGTGTCTTTGATCAAGGTCAAGGTCACTGTTGCTTAAAATAGAAAATCAGTGTCCATGTAATAACTTCAGTTTTCTTTGACCTATTGACACCAAACTTGGTGTGTGGATAGCTTATACCAAGACGCAACTCGGAATTGCTCCTCAGATCTCTTCGGTCAAGGTCATGGTCATGGAAATTCAATTTCTGCATAATAACTTGAGTTAGCTGTGATCTGTTGATATCAAATACAAGTATAAAATGAAAACCTGGTTTTCGGCGCGTGGCGACGTTTTTTTCTTGTTGTTTATTTCATCGCTTCAATTACCCTGGGGCAATGGATTAATATCCCATGTTAGATAAGGTGTTATTCAATTATCTTTTCTTATTCATTGATATGTTTACTCCAACATCTTTATGTCTCAGTTGGGGAACAATTTCAATGCAAGTGTTATAGTTTTCGGCTATGGATGGGTAAACATCTAAGACCATTACTTTGAAGGTGTTAATTGTTAAGAGTTTTGGTTTTAATTGGCATATTGAAGCATTTATCCAAGGTGAATAAAAACAATGTCAAACTTTTGGGCCCTTCTCTGTCCTTTTTGTAAAGCTACAAGAACAATTTTTATGCAAATGCAACACTAGACTTTCTTCATAAATGCCAAGTCACTAATTGCACTTAGTAGATAACTATGGCTTGAATAGTATGAATTTTCAGTGGGCATTTCTAAAATAAATGTGGCATAAAGATTTTAGTCACAAATAATTTATTTGATTTTGAAAAACACTTCATTAAAGTAATATAACTGACTAGTTACTTTTTATAAAAAAAAAAGGTAAAGGTATATAAGAACATTTAAAATATGCCATGGTTCGACACACTTTAGAAAATCTCACTAATTTTTGCTCAAATCTCACTTAAAAATGTCACCAGTCTCACTTAATTATTTTTCGATACCTGGCATGTATGCAGTTTAGAGATTTTACCCTTTTTTGGGGACCAAATTAGAAAATATGATTCATACACTAGTGTTAAATGTGATGGGATACTATGCTTTTAAGTGTTGCTATAATAACTTCGGTTAAAACTTGGTTTTAACCCTTTCCTCCATAGAAACACCTTTATTGCCTGGGTGAACAGTGTAGATCCAGATCAGCTGGCACATCCGTGCATTCTGATCAGGATCTGCACTCTTTGCTTTTTGATTGTTATTTGTTATTTCTGACCAAATTGCGACCAATGCAGATCCTGATCAGACAGCATGATTGTGCTGACAGATCTGGATCTACATTGGTCGCACATGCGTAAAAATGTGTTTATATGGAATGGGTTAAAGTCTCTATTTTGAGACTTCCGGGACTAAACCATAGCAAAATGGATTGTTCACACTCACTGTATTGTCTATTTTAATGAGATACAGAGGGATTCTTTAGCTATACTCTATTTTCTCCAATACTGGGAGACAGTAGTTTTGTGTTGAAACTGGAATGAGTTTCAGTTTTATTGTGTTTAACCTGAAACAAGAGTGAATACTAATAAATCATAATGAGATACAGTAGCATTTAATCATCAAAATTCTGGTATATGAGCATTTTGCATTGTTTTATAGTGTGTCCCTCTTTGGCCCCTACAAACTGGCAAGGACATGACGATGCAGAGCAAGGTCAAGGGCACAGACATATGCACCAACCACTTCCTGTTTAATAAAACCCACACAACACTGCTGAAACTGGACAATGAAGTAAGATATATTAATCAACATAACATGTAAATAGAGATCATTAGTCATTGTCCAGGGCCTAAGGGGTATTCAACATTTAAAAGACCAATCTACGGTTGGAGACCAGTCTCAAATCTCAAGCCTCTGATTGAAATAGTTAATAATCTTGGGCACAGTTTGAGCCTCAGTGTTCTGTCACTCGTTGTTAGAAAGTACACAGTGTTACTCTATTTTCTGTTGAAATGTAATTGACTATTAAATACTCCACTTCAGATAACATTCTTTTAACAGGGAAAATGTACTCTTGCTAAACAATTGTTGGGTTATGCTTTGAAACTTAATTTTTCAAAACACTCCCCAAATGTGTGATGTATTTTACAACAAAGGAGTATTCCAAACTAAATCAGTTTATATTAAGTTACTATGGTTTAAATATTTTGCTGAACTAAAAAGCAACTGAAGAACAGATCCAAGTACAGCATGATCAGATTTGTCAAATCAAGATCACATTTGTAAAAATGACCAAAACCTCATTTTATGTAGTTTTTTTTTTCAAATATCAAAATAACTGACTGATAGGTCTGATTTAAACATTTCAGTATGGAGGTATCAATGTAGAATGTCAGGAAACAGAGTCGTCTGTGGTTACGACCTTGACCCATTATCATGTTGGCATGGCAACAGTGCTCATCATCAACCATACAGACAGTTGTGATGTATCATACAGACAAAGGTAGGTGATAGTTTAAGTTGACATATTAAATTGATGGCCAAATTGGAGGTGGGCTGGTGTGGCGCATGTCCCTTCGTAAAGTTGATTACCGGTTACATTTTTCAAAACTGTAGAAGGATTAAAATATCAGTCTCTTCAAATTCAAAGATGGCATTAATTTTTTACCTTGTTGTTATGTTTGAAATCAACAGTGCCTGCCAACCACAAAATTTATGATCCCTGTTGATAACTACTTTATAAATAAAAAAGAATGTTTGGATGTTGAAAATGTACCAACTCCACAAAGACTGTACCTGTCAGTCTTCCTTGTCTACATGTACATTACAGGGCTTCCATGGTATAGTGGTAGTCAGAAAAACTGCAAAATTAATTCTTTTATATATGTGGGTTGTTTAATTTTGTGGATCAGTTTTTCACAAATTTATACTCAACAAAATAAAGAGTCATAGATAATTGCCATTTGTAGACAATTAAAACCAACAAACTTTAAGAAATGCTTTGTATGCTCCTAAATATAAATCAATTGGCCAAAAGCATTGGTAGGAGGTGGGGCAGGATTGAAAATAGTTAAATAATTATTACGTATATCACTATTGGCAACACTGATAAACAAAATTGTGTGCACATACTGTATTTCAGTGGACAAGGAAAGCCAATACACGTAATGAGACCATCCATGGCAGGACTGTATACCTGGGAGGATTCCCTTGGAAAACGTGAACTTGTCTGGTCATGTGGTGAGAAGAAAGACAACAAAAACGATCTTTCCCAGGTAGGTGCCAGCAGTTGTATAATTACAACCTTGTAGCGTTTACCAAATATCTTATTGGTCTGTAAGGGTCATGTGACTGCAAGCAGATATCTGATTCGTCTGTATGGGTCATTTGACTGCAAGCAGATGTCTGATTCGTCTGTATGGGTCATGTGACTGCAACAGATATCTGATTGGTCTGTTTGGGTCATGTGACTGCAACAGATATCTGATTGGTCTGTTAGGGTCATGTGACTGCATTTCATTTCTCAGTGAAGCAGATAGTTGTATTACTTTGTGAAAATGTAAATAAATAAATAAATAATACCTGATTTAACTCTTTACACCACAGATACATCTTATTTGCTGAGGTAATCAGTCTAGATCCAGATCAGCCAGCACATCCCTGCCATCTAATCAAGATCTACATTTTTTGCTTTAAGATTCCTTTAGTTATTTCTGACCAAGATTCACAGATGTGCTAGCTGATTGGATTCTACACTGTCTGACAAAACATATGTATATATTGAGTAAAAGATAAATGTGTTGGTGGACTCACTTTGAGAATAAACCCCTCAGGTGTTGGAGGAATATACAACTCATATCATTTCTAGTACATGTAAATTGAACATTCTTTATTTGAACATTCTTTCAATTCATAGTTTAAATTGATAAAAAAGTTATTTTGCTTCTGTGTACTCTTTAGTAAATGTTGCATAATTAACAGGTATTGAAAAAATCATTGACAATACTGACACTAAGGTCACACTTTTTATAAAAAAAACTTAATTTATATCCATTTACTATTGATAGTAAATGTTGCTGAATTTACAGGACGGTATTGGTGAAATCTTCTACAACTCGGACACTAAAGTCTACTGGGTATCGTTCCTGAACGGAATGCAGAGAGTTCTGCTGTTCACACATGATCTTGCCATAGCAACCATTGCTCAAGAGGTATGTTCTTGGATGGTACCAAATAACTTAACCGTTTCCTCCATATATATGCATTTCTACACATGTGCAACCAGTGTAGATCCGGATCAGCTGGATCATTTATTCATCTGATCAGGATCTGCACTGGTTGCTTCTTGGTCAGAAATAAATTTAAAAGCCAACAGTGCAGATCCTGATCAGGCAGCATGGATGTTCTGGCTGATCTGGATCTACACTGTTAACCCAAACAATAAAGGTGTTTCTATGGAGTTAAGGGTTAAGACTTTACTTTTTGGATCTGACTTATTTCTCAGTGCGACCAGCTAAGATTAACCCTTTCCTGTACAGACACACCTTAATTGCTAGGGCGAACAGTTTAGATCCAGATCAGCCGGCACATTCGTGCCGTCTGATCAGGATCTAAACTGTTTGCTTTTAGATTCATTAGGTTATTTCTGACCAAAATGCGACCAGTGCAGATCCTGATCAGACGGCATGAATGTGCCGGCTGATCTGGATCTACACTGGTCGCACATGCGTAAAAATGCGTATCTATACAGGAAAGGGTTAAGTTCAGCCTGTATGAACACAGGCAGTCAGATCTGCAACTACACTGTTGGCTTCTTTGTCAGAAAAATCGCAATCAATCTAAAAGCAAACAGTGTAGATCCAGATCAGAAGTAATCAGGACAAATTTTCATGCAGTTGCAGCAGATAATATTTCCACACAGTTATAACTTTGTGCAGTTACATTATTCACACAAGATAAGCTTTTAACTACGGTAATTAAATTTCATATGAACTTTCACACACTTTCCCTGGTGCAAAATATGCGAAATATTATGATACCACATTATTTTTTTATACATTTAGTTATTTATTGTGTTTGAATCAGAATTCCTCCACTCCATTCTTTTATGTTAATATATGGATTTATTCCAGGTTCACGATCAAATAATTAAAAAGGTTAAATCTGCATTTTTGGTTTGACTCTGATTGACACTCTTGCTAATCTTGATCAATTTAAATACTTTCGAAGAACTAGATCATCTGCCATGAAGTTTACCCTAAAGCTAATGTTTGTTTGTTGCTTGAAACACCGAAATTAAATAAATATTTGTATCTTGTAATCTTAGTGTGCTTAGAGCAGCATTTGTCACATTTGCACCCAGTGTAGATCTGGATCAACCTTCTGATTAAGGTCATCACTGTTTGCTTATCAGAATATAAATTTATTTAACCCTTTACTCTATAGGTACATCTTTATTGTGTTGGTAAACAGTGTAGATCCAGATCAGGCAGCGCATCCATGTCATCTGACTAGGATCTGCATTGTTTGCATTTTGAATTATTTTCTATTTCTGACCAAAAAGTGAATAGACCTCAAGGGTTTTTGGCTGATCTGGATCTGCACTGTTCGCATGGGATAAGATGCTTATATTTGCTGTAAAGGGTGAATGGTCTTAAATTCTGGGTGGTCTTATTGAGGGGTGTTACTGTACACAAAATTAAAAATCATCTCACAAAAGAGTAAATCAACTGTACATTGCAGTGGTGATGACTTCCTGGCAGATCTGCATTACACTAACTAGTGGGAATCGGGATCTATCTTTCTGTTCCATGTTTGGTAGTAAATGGGATTTCAAGGTTATAGAAATTATTGTCAAGTTATCAATTTTTAAAAATTATTTTGGAAAAAGTAATATTTGCTTTTAAAAAAGAAAAATGTAAAAAACATAGATTTCTCAAGAATTTTTGCCAATAATTATAAATTTTTAGTTTCCAATACACCAGTGCTATTATTAAAAATGTCAATGTATATTGCAGTTCAGTTTTTTGGTGCATGAATCAGGGGGAATAAATGATGCATTGTTGATAATTTAGAGTTTTATGAAACGTTTTTTGAAAATCTTCCACAAAATTAACTTAACACTGTAGCACTGCACAGAACTTAGCGACATCATTTCATGCAATATTGATTCTGCATTCAAAGGTTGAACTTAACAGGCTTATGTAGAGAAAACACATATAAGCTCTTACTGTTTCATTGTAGAAATAGCACTTTTCTTTGATTTTGATTTACCAATAATAGATGTGTTTGTTCTAACTTTGAAGTTTTTACCCTTTACTCAGTATATATGTATTTAATAGCACAAGCATCCAGTATAAATCCAGATCAGTTAGCATTATATGCCATCTGATCAGGATCTAAATTGTTTGCTCCTAAGTCAGAATTAACCTAAATAAATCAGTCACTTGACAGGCTGTGCGTGTCTGTCTTATTTTAGCATTATTCATATGAAAGGCTGGCCACTTACTCATGAATTGTAATAATTATTTGAAAGGATGGCTCTAAGTTCAGTTATCCCTTTCCTGTACAGACACACCTTTATTGCTAGGGCGAACAGTTTAGATCCAGATCAGCCGGCACATCCGTGCCGTCCGATCAGGATCTAAACTGTTCGCTTTTTTATTCATTAGGTTATTGCTGACCAAAATGCGACCAGTGCAGATCCTGATCAGACGGCACGGATGTGCCGGCTGATCTGGATCTACACTGGTCGCACAAGCGTAAAAATGCGTAGATATCCAGGAAAGGGTTAAGTTATATTGCACTGTAATTTAGCATGCCAATGCAGGCTTAGTATGTGTAAGATGTTCCAGCTGATCTGGATGTGCAATGGTCGCATCTTTGTCAGGAATATCCTAATAAATCTAAAATTGAACGGTGTAGATCCTGATCAGATTGCACGCATGTGCCAGCTTGTCTGGATCTACACTTGTCCTCAAAATAAAGGTGTATTTATTATTTGCCAGGCTGGAGAGTTAGAGAGGATCGAGCAGGAAATCAACCTGAACATGCATGGCATGGGTCTGTCCTTGATCAACAATGAAAAGCAGCAGGAGGTGGCGTACCTGGGTATCACAAGGTCAGTATACAGGGGTCACAGGTACCCACTTGTGACAAATACAATTAAGAACAATGAAAATTTCTAATTTCAGTAATATATTAATAAAGGTGACTTTGATCTGTTCTATTAAAAAGAATAGGTTCACTGTTTTGACTGAAAAACAATGCAATCAGTCTCAAGCTATAAAACAATGCAATCAGTCTCAAGCTATACTGTTTTATGTCGCTTAAGCAGTGATATATTTTAGCACCTAAAGTTGACTTTTCTTTTTCTATTGGAAATAAGCTCTGTTATGTAATAAATTTAAGAAAAGTGCATAAAAGTAACGGAAAACATTTAGGGCTATAAATAGAAATGCTACAAATAGATCTTGTTAATTTTAATAAATTGATTTCAGGCTAGTTTCTTGGATGTAACAAAGCTGCAAGTAATAATCAGTAATTAATAGTGTAGAAGTACAAACAAAATAAACAAAAATTAAAAGAAAGATGAGTCTTGTGACCCTACTCTTCTAAAGGAGATCGTATATAAATATTACATGTCTGACAGGGTGACAGTAAAATTGTCAACTTGAGGAAATATTGTCAACCGAGGCGAAAAACTATTCAGCTGGTTGTGGTTGTTTAGTTCGGTGGGGTTTTCCACAATTTCACTTGATTCCATGTTATTTGACTGAAGAAATTCGCTAAACAAATTAACCCCACGCTTCACAACACACTTCGTGTTTTTTGAGTCTTTCTCTTGATCCAGAGTCTTTAAATCTGCCTTGTTTATGGTAGAAAAATGTTTGTTGCTTGACATTATTGTCGTCTGTTAACAACGGAAATGTAAAAATAGATATTGCGCATGCGCGAATGGTACAGTATAATTTTCAACATTCTGTACCTATGGTAGCGGGTGACAGTATTTTTCCAACAGTAAATATTTTTTGACAGTACTTATATGTCACGGTGGAAGATTGAAGGCCCAATAAACTTGTCAAACAGCATATTTTTTATTAACCTAAACATTTTAGATTTAACCTGTATGCATAATAACACAAAAAATAAACCTTACAATAAGAAAAGTGTATTATCTTATTGATTTGCAGCATGTTTGGCGGATCGTTTATCTTGTTTACAAAACAAACAGCGAATCTTTCCGAGCTGATTTTCGGCAACTCTCGGCAGGCGACGGTCGCTAATTATGCAACAGTGCATAAATTTATGACGTATTCCCCACTAAAAGCTGTTACCGGGATGACGTCACCGCGTTCTGCGTTCTTACGGCCCACGTAAGGAAAAAACCGATAACTTTTCGCCAAGTGATTGTAAACATTGGTTAGTAATTTTGTGGGCTACAAAAATACTGTTCGGACCGGGTCTCATTGATTGGGGATTGTTTGAGAACATAAATATTTGGTCATTTATACTTTCTTTTGAAAAGGGTCAAAGTGGTTAATTAATTTTCACAATGAAAAAAAAAACGTTTTGACAAGTTTATTGGGCCTTTAACATTGTAAATGAAATTGAAGTATAATAATGCAGAATAACACCAATCACTTGATTTGTTTTTTGTTGCCAGCTCTGGTATCATATGGGAAGAAAAGAAGAAGAGATACAAAGCACTGGATTTGAAGACATGTTTGGCACTGGAAGCAGCGTACCAGAAATATGAAACAGAGAAAATGGGCGGTCACTCACCACCAGATCTGATCCGTATAGATAAAATGGAGGTACAGATATTTGACTGCTTTAAAACCACTGACAGTTGTCAAATACAGTCAAACCCGTTTTCAAAAACCATTCAGGGGAAAACCCAGAAGTGGTCTTAAATATAGGTGATCTCTAAACTCATAGTAAGAGCACATAACCGATGTTCGAACTAGACCGAACCATATTTTTAATTTCTTAGCTTGAATTCAATGTACAGTCTAACCTGACCTAACGGTCACCTCCGAACTGCGGTCACCTCTATTTAGTGGCAATTTTGTGACGCCCCCGACAAATTTCCTTCTATTCTATCACTTAATTCTGCGGTCACCTCCCATCCGCAGTCAGCGGCCATCGAAATTGCCTCCTGGCCGCGAAATTAAACCCTCTACAGCGGCCATTTTTTTATTTTCTGCGACGGTGTCGGATACTCTTCATTAGAGCATCACATGACCGCTAAACTACGTGCACCTGCTTCCAATCATAGCTTATCAATGCGCTTTTAAACAAGCCGTCGTTATTGTTAATTAATTATCGTGACCTCTGGGCGCGATTATGTTTGTTTTTTATAATTGATTATAAATGGTTTACTAAAGTTTTAATACTGTTTCTAGTTTAGCTATTTGCATATAAGTGCGAACAGTGTTATTAATTAAAGATGTTTACGTAGCTCGGCTCCTGTTGAACTTTATCAGCAGTAGGTGCGAAAAACAACCATTCAGTAACCATTTAGCATCCTTGATTAGGTGACCCAGTGTTTGGACAGCAATTCAACAATTTTATGGCAGTATGCTTATTAAAGAAACATAGTAAACAATAGTAAACAGATCCCTAAGAATAAAAGCTATTTTTTCAACGATTGTCGGTACGTTACTGAACGACCGTCATTGTCTTTATCTATTAACGCGGTATTGACATTGTTACTTCCCTTTTATTCCCTTTCAATTATGCAAAATTTGCCGTTGATAGATTTTTACTATCATTTTATGGGAAAAAACGGGATCCACGGGTCGACCGCGTTATAATAAAACTTATATTGGATTTCGCGATAAAGGGGATCGCGATTTAGCGGAGCTCTACTGTATATTGAGACAAACAAGCTGTAACACACAGTACAAGTCCTGTTCATAACAGGCTTCACATTTCATTGCTCTTCCTCTGACCCTCCGATCAGAGGTCACCTGCCTACAGCGGCCAAATTGGCTGCTTCCCTTGGCTGGCTGCTAGACACAGGTTAGACTGTATACTCTTCAAGCTCTTAAAACATATTTTATAGATCATTCTCACTCTTTTTTATGAAATAATAATTAAATTACAGTCATGCTTTTGGGAACAACAAGTCACAGATCTGGCATACGATGCTGACACTAACCAGACGGCCTTATTCAAATCTGACTACAACAACCTAGTTCTCCATGTATATGTGTTTATAGCATGGGAAACAGTGTGTAGCTTTATGCTACCGCAAGAAAGAACAACACTAACAAAAGTTAACATGAGTGTCGCCTAAGAGCCCTCGTCGTCAGCCGCTCAGACAAGCTACTAAGAATGCCGCCTCTGCCTCTAAGAATACCGCCTTGGCATGGCTACTAAAATGTCGCTAAAAATACTGTGCTGGACTGCCTTTCTAGTCCAGTATAGATATATATAGGCCTATACTGTTTATATAACTACCATTATATAAAGTTTACATAACTATCGTTATATAACGTCTGCAATGGTTGTAGTTGTGTATTATATTACAATATCTCCATTGTTTATTTTTAAAAAAAATCGAAAAAACAAAGTTTGTTACCCATGACGTAAGGCTCCCTGGCATTATTTAGTTATGTATATCTCTAGAATAATAATGATACTCAAGAAATAAAACACTGAACATAAGAAAAAAAACTGAAGCAATAGTAATAAAGTTAAATTTCATACACAGTGAGCAATTTTAAATAATTATTAGAACAAATATAAAAAAAAGTTTAATGTAGATTGTTGGTTTGACAAATTGAACGCTTATGCGGAAACACATACATTATGAGGAAACACACACAAAATATATATTTTGTTTCCAACGACGAATGAAATAATCAGCGACGATTTGAAATTGGGTCCAACGACGATGGAATAATCAGTTAAATACAGACAAAATGATTTTATAACTATATACTATCATTATATAACGTCTACAACTAAAGTGATACACCGGCTGACCCTATCCACAGGCAGTGTGTCCAGTGCAAGCTTGACACACTGACCCTCTGACAGGTTTACCGAGTAAGATCTGATATGGCTGTAGTTGCGTATTATATTACACAGTGTAGATCTAGATCAGCCAGCATGTCTGTGCCATCTGATCAGGATCTACACTGTTTGCTTTTTGATTTAATAGGTTATTTCTGACCAAAAAGCCAACAATGCAGATCCTGATCAGAAGACATGGATTTGCTACTGATCTGAATCTACGCTGGTCACACATGAAATACTTATATATGGAGTTAAGGGTAAACTGTCTGTTGCTTTGGTCTTGTGAAATACATCCTCACACACTATGCCGAGTGACCATATAATAATCACAAGTGTTTATTTGGCAGGTAAATTTCAAGGAGATGATCATGTTGAAACCCAACAAGAGGCTGATACGAAGAAGTTTTGTTGATGGGGTCTGGGTGCAGTATAAAACCTCACCACATCAAGTCCAGTTCCATGCTAAAATTAACAGGGTACAGGTAAGACAACATTTGTGTTGCAAGGTGAAAAGGTCAAAGGTCAAGGTTTTAGCGACCTTGACTTAAAAACTGATTTTCTATGAATAGCTGAAAAACTGTGTAACTAATAGTCACCAAATTGGGCATATAGATTACTTTTTGTCAAAAGATGAGCCAATGGCTTATAGTCTTGTGGATCTAAATTGGTTAAAAAAGGCTAATGTAATGTAGTAGCTGCAGTCTTCTTTCATATCAATTGTCATTTTGAAATGCTATAATTTCCATTTGTGAACAGTGTAGACCCAGATCAGCCAGCATATTGTTTGCTTCTTGGTCAAAAATAACCTAATGAAACAAACAAGCAAGCAAGTTGGAACCTAATCCATTCTTTCCCAAGGGAAAAGTTCCAAAAATATTTTCTTGCATAGCCACATGTTTAAATGATTCTGTTTTATTTAAAAACATGCTAAAAGTTACATTATTTCAACAGCCATGTTGAACATGATATTAATTACTATAATACAAACTTCTGTGTTGTCAATAAGCAGTTCTTTTCCTGGGGGAAAAGATTTTAAAGTTCTAACCCTGTTTTGCGTATAGATTTCTCACTACTCTCCCTCTTGG
Source organism: Corbicula japonica (assembly GCA_038501625.1). Lineage (NCBI taxonomy): Eukaryota > Metazoa > Mollusca > Bivalvia > Venerida > Cyrenidae > Corbicula > Corbicula japonica. The sequence continues at coordinate 712,362 of JAZAYU010000065.1, read as the reverse complement.
TATCCAAAACAAAATACTTACTTAACTTTTTACTCCATATAAACACATTTGAATGAATGTGAGACCAATCCAGACGCTGATCAGCTGGCATATCCATGCCTTCTGATCAGGATATGCACTGTTTGCTTTGTGTTCACAAATAACCTAATAATCAGTTAGCAAACAGTGCTGATCCTGATCAGACAGCAGGGATATGCTGGCTGATCTGGATCTGAACTGTTCACCCATGCCATAAATGGAAGAAAAGGTTAGCTTACCTACATGTAAAATACCATGAAATGAAGTGTCCTTCATTAAAGTGAAAAATAAATCATACATTATAAAGATATTTCCTTACATTTCTATGAAGTATCTTTTTTAAGTGCCACTTTGTTTTCAAGGTTACTTTAAGATTTAACTTTTGTTTTCATTCTGGAAAAACTCCTACTTTGTTTTTACCGCAATACAACATTTATGTAACATGGGATGGTCAGACTTGCAAAGTGAATCCCTTTACTTAATATATATGCATTTTTATACCTGTTCAACCATTATACATTCTTTGTTAACTGGAATGATTGTCATAATTAAAGAATATGGAGTAAAACATGTGGGGAAACTCTAGAGAAATGTTCAGACTTTAGTGGAAGTTTAACACGAAATTATTAAATGTATCACGTTTTGTTCAGGTAAGACAAATGTGGCTTGTTCTATGTATAGTCTTGCTTGTATGTATCCCACTGCCCCCTTTGGTAGTACATTTGTCACGAGACAGCTGTAATTTTAATTGTGTGCATATTAAATTCCTTTAGTATTATATTTTAAATACATTTACATTTCTAGTCTCCTGCTGTTTAATGATGCTGTTTAAATGGAGATGACATTTATTTCGATTAATGCAGCTGCTAAGACGTTGTTTAACAGACAATGTAAACATTACTTAAGTCTGCACCCATTTCATAAATATTACGCTTTTAAGAAAACAGACATTTTTACTTGATGTATATACTGTAATAAAACTTCTATACCCCAAATACGCATTCGTAAATTGTTCTAAGTTTTCTGTAGTGCTTATTGGTTTGGGGTTTTACTTGATGAGTTCCAATTTTTTCAGTAAAGTCATATAAACACGTTTGTTACTTTTTTGTTAACAACATTATCTAAATACGTAATGTAAATAATATTATGATCTGCATGAATTAATGATGCCTATACCTTCATTTGACTGTATACCATAAATTTTCTTTTTAATGCCCCTCCCCTAAAAAACCTGCTTACAAATATGAAATCAGAAGTAGGAGGTTTTATAAAGGTTAATTAAAAATGACTTTAAATGTGTTGTACTTTATTTTACAGTTAGACAACCAAGTTCAGGGCTCTGTGTTTCCAACGGTTATTTCACCCATGCCTCCACCAAAGTCAGTGGCTGCAGACAGTGGTATGTTTACACAACTACTTTAACCATGTCGTATCTGTACTTCTAAGAAGATGTGATTTCCTCCATAGATACACCTTAATTGCGAGGGCGAACAATTGAGATCCAGATCAGCCGGCACATCCGTGCCGTCTGATCAGGATCTAAACTTGTTCGCTTTCAGATTCATTAGGTTATTTCAGACCAAAATGCTACCAGTGTAGATCCTGATCAGATGGCCTGATGTGCCGGCTGATCTGGATCTACACTGGTAGCACATGCGTAAAAATGCGAATTTATGGAGTAAAGGGTTAAACTTTGTACAATAAATTTATGTAAATAATTATGTCTTTCTTCTGTGTAGAGCACTTAACTAAGTTAACCCTTGTTTCATAACGAATCAGATAGTCCATACAGAGCATGTGATATTTTGTAGTTTATCCATTGGTCATTTTATTCTTCTCTTCAAGAATGTTGAATAATGTGTAAACATTTTCTTAGAAGTACAGCAACAATGTTCTACCTCTTTTATCCACTAAGCCACCAGTGTAGATCCTGAGCAGTCTTTCAATAACTTATTTATCAGTATAATTAAGATTATAAATGCTGTTACAATGTGTTGATGCACCAATGGGTTAATCTGAAATGAACTGTTTTAAGTTTACCAGTCAGTCTGGTACACACTCTGTTGGTTGTTTTGCAAGTTTAACCCTTTCCTCCATATATATGCATTTTTACACATGGGCAACCAGTGAAGATCCAGCAGATCAGCTGGCACATCTGTGCTGTCTGATCAGGATCTGCACTGGTCACATTTTGGTCAGAAATAACCTAACAAATCAAAAAGCGAACAGTTTCCTGATCAGATGGCATGGATGTGCCAGCTGATCTGGATCTAAACTGTTCACACATACAATAAAGGTGTATCTATGGAGGAAAGGGTTAAGGGGCGTCCGTGGCCGAGTGGTTAAGGTTTCTGACTGAAAATCACTTGCTGTTCACCGCTGTGAGTTCGAGACCTACCAGGGTCAAGATCTTTCATGTGAGGAAGCTAACCAGCTAGCTTGCGGAACGTCGGTGGTTCTACCCAGGTGCCCGCTCGAGCCTGAGAAATGACCGGAGGGGCACCTGGGGTCTTCCTCCACCATGGAAAGCTGGTATGTCCAAACCATAATGTCCTCGTTAAGAGGCGGGAGGGACATAAAACTGTGAAGTAACAACAACAACAACAAGGAAAGGGTTAAACAAATTTAATGCTGTGAGTAAATTGAATACTGTGAATGCACTGTAATCTTCTGTTGTTTTTTTATAGTTGTGTAATAAATTGGATACTATGAATGAATTGGAATTATAATGTGTGCCAGACTGGCGTTTTAGGATAAAGAACCAAGCATAGTGCACTTTGATCGAAAACTACACAATTTTCGGCCTAGGAATATAACATCAACTTAGTGCAATAATGGTACAGCTCCTTCATATTTCTATGGTACTTATATGCAGTTCCTGCTCTAAGGTGACATTAACCCTTTCCTCCATATATACGCATTTTTACGCCTGCGCGACCAGTGTAGTCTGATCAGGATCTGCACTGGTCACATTTTGGTCAGAAATAACCTAACAAATCAAAAAGCGAACAGTGCAGATCCTGATCATACAGCTTGGATGTGCCGGCTGATCTGGATCTACACTGTTCGCCCATGCAATAAAGGTGTGTCTATGGAGCAAAGGGTTAAGTGCATTGATAGAGCTCTGCTGATTGTGTTACAGTGCCCAAGCCGTTCACAGAGGTCAGTATGATGATGAGGAAACATGAACACAGCAACATCTCACAGATGAAGTAAGTCATCAGCAGGCATTGGTTGACTGTCGTTTACACCTATTAGTTCTTTTACTATGCATGTATCACATCTTGTAAAGTGAGACTAGATAAAGACTCTTTACTAAATATATATGGGTTTAATCACATGGGCAAACAGTGTAGATCCGGATCATCTAGCACATCCATGCCTTCTTATCTGGATCTGCACTGGTCACATTTTGATCAGAAATAACCTATTGAATAAATAAAAGAACAGTTTAGATCCTGATCAGACAGCACAGATGTGCCGTCTGATCTGGATCTGAACTGTTCGCCCACGCAATAAAGGTGTATCTATGGAGGAAAGGGTTAACCCTTTACCCCATCATTATATGCACTTTAATTACATGGTCAAACAGTGTGGATCCAGATCTACACAGCTTTTTAATTTAACAGGTTATCTCTGGGGTAAAGGGTTAACCTTTTCCTGTATAGATACACCTTTATTGCTAGGGCAAACAGTTTAGATCCAGATCAGAGGGCACATCTGTGCCGTCTGATCAGGATCTAAACTGTTCGCTTTTTGATTCATTTGGGTTATTTCTGACCAAAATGCGACCAGTGCAGATCCTGATCAGACGGCACGGCTGTGCCCGCTGATCTGGATCTACACTGGTCGCACATGCATAGAAATGTGTATATATCAAGGCAAGAGTTAATGTATACTCCTATTAGTGCTGTCACTTTGCATGTGATGTGTACGTTTGTGGGGGTGGGTGGAAATTGAAATTAAGTGATCCAGTTTTACTGCCAAGCTTTGATATAATTTTGTTATGTTTTTATCCGTTGAAATAAAACCTCCGGGAAAAAATAACCATTTATTATTGTGTTTTATAAAAATAACGAACTTGCTTAAAGTTTGACTATTTTTGCAAATTTCCTTCCAAACATTTTTCCTTGCAAAATTTAATTGCTCTATTCTAAATCTTTCATCCTTCTTTAAGACTAGCAATAACTAACACAATTGCACTGATATTTCCAAAATAGAAAGGCCTTCACATTTTTATTTACGAATTTGATGGGAAGATATTTTTGTCCTAATGGCCAATGATTCTGGGACTTGAAATTTATCGCTGCCAGGAATAATGCCTTAAGAAAATTCTAGAGAGTGGCAAATGTCACCAGTAACCCCCAAGAGAGGAAATTATCATTGAGATTTTAAGCCTGTACTGAACTTTTTAACCCTTTATGCTCTGAATAAATGTAACATTTACACACTTAGCATGGTGAGTTAAACAATTGTTCACTAATTCCATTGTTACTACACAGTCTAAAACTAAGGAAGAAAAAACACAACACAAAATAGGAAATAGGCTTTCATTTTTTACAGCATTTCTATCAATTTGGACAAATACATTGATTGTTGACAAGGCTGATCAACAGTTTAATAACTACATATTTACACTTCAACTTCGTCCCCTACGATGAAGTCTTATTTATCTAACGAATCATTATTTCTAATGGTAAACAGTGTGACGTAATAATTTGAAAGGCGTGGCTAAAGTTGAACCGTTCACAATTTATTGGACGTTGCATAATGTTTTGACGTGTGACGTCGCCGAGCACGCACGTTTTGCCACGAGTTGCTGTGAAAAAGCGTGCTGTCATTCACTTTGTCGTCAATGTTGCTGTTCCAACAGCCATCCGAAAAAGCCGTAATATCACAAATTCTTTTAATAATTTCTGTTTTAAAGAGAGTATTAATGTGTGTAAATATAAGGATTAAATCGATATTTGATGGTTTTCCTTCGGGCTTCACACACTTTAAACAACCCAACTGTTTTCCATACCCAAATAAAAACCATCAAATATCGATTCAATCCTTAAATAGTAAACTGTGTAGACTTCAGGGTGATCAGGCTGTTGAAGCTGCGTAGAACCCATGGTACTAAGTCATCAACAGTTTTGTGACCACCTTGTTACAATTTGTGCCTGGTGTGTCCATTGTTGTACAGAAAGATGACGACAACCTAAGTCGTCTACTTACAACTCCTTGTGTAACAGAGGGGATACTCTGTGTGAACAGCATAGACTCGAGTACTGTGGACTGTTTTGTTCTAAGCAAATATAAACTAAGAGGACAACTTGGTTGTTGACCTGAAAACCTTAGGTTTATTGAAGACCTGAAAGCAGAACTTACTTTAATTGAAGAGCAAATTTTAAGAAGAGATTATATAATTCTACACTTTTCTAAGTAGAGCATTAAAAACAGTTTGGCATTTCAACAAAGCAGTGAGGCATTTCAGTATATCAGTAAGGCATTTCAACAAAGTGCTTAGACACCACAGCAAATTAGTCAATTGTTTTTGACAAACTAGGCAGTTTAAATAACCAGGCAGTTCCAACAAGTTTGCAAATCATACATTTTAACGAAGTCGTTGGCCGTATGCAGAATCAGCCCTTTAATCATACACATTTTTAAGCATGTGGGACCAGGGTAGATCCAGCTGAGTGAGCACATCTGGTCTGAAGGTTATAAAACTGAGCATGGAAACCAGTCTCAAATCTCAAGCATCTGATTGGCTGAAATGGCGACCGGTCGCCATTTCAGCCAATCAGATGCTTGAGATTTGAGACTGGTTTCCTTGCTCAGTTTTATAACCTTGGGCACTGTGCTATCTGATATGAATCCCATGTGCTTAAAAATGTGTATGTATGGATTAAAGGGTTGATTCTGCATAAATGCCCAACAAATTCGTTAAAATTTCCTGTTCCAATAATGATTTGTCTTTCTACCCCTGCAACTATAGGTCCTATTAAATCCTTTCCTCCATATATATGCCTAAATTGCATGGGTGAACAGTGTAGATCCAGATTAGCTGGCACATCCATGCCATTATTTAGGTTATTTCAGACCAAAAAGTGAACAGTGCAGATCTTGATCAGGCAGAACAGATGTGATTTACATTGGTCGCACATGCATTAAAATGTGTACATATGGAGGAAAAGGATAATATACATACATGTATTAACAAGTGACTCTTGTAACCTTCATTATTATCATAGCTTTCACTCTTTAGGGAGGATGTTAAGGAAGTCTGTTATGGAATTCACCAGTAAAACAAAAACAAATTTTTTACTGAATAAAACAAGTTTTCTTTAGAGCATATGGTTGAATTAAATAATCACTTAATTATTAATTAATCCATTTTCCACCGAAATATTTTGGCTATAAACTACTTATTTTAATCTATAAAATTACTTTTTATATGAAGTGTTCATCTTAACCTCAGTTGTTATTTTGCAGATATTTCAAGGTGTTGATCCAGGAAATGCAAGTGAAGGTGGATCAAGGATTCCTGAACAATATCATTGACCTGTTTGCAGCTGGGCAGGAGATGTCTCGGGAACAAGAGGTAAACGTTTATGTAACCCTTTACTCTGCATATATACCTATTAACCCTTTCCTGGATATATACGCATTTTTACGCATGTGCGACCAGTGTAGATCCAGATCAGCCGGCACATCCGTGCCGTCTGATCAGGATCTGCACTGGTCGCATTTTGATCAGAAATAACCTAATGAATCAAGAAGCGAACAGTTTAGATCCTGATCAGACGGCACGGATGTGCCGGCTGATCTTGATCTAAACTGTTCGCCCTAGCAATAAAGGTGTATCTGTACAGGAAAGGGTTAAGGCATAAGTGACCGGTGTAGATCCTGATCAGCTCTCTCATTTGGGCCATTTGATCTGGATCTGCACTAAAATCTAATACTTTATAGCGGGTTATTTCTGCGGGTGCAATATATCTGCGTTACTGCGGTCTTTTGATGAACTTGCAGAAATATACCCAGCAGAAAAAAAATCCAGCAAAAATTAAAATCGCAATATATTATAACAAACTATTTCAAACTAAAATCACCAGAGTCTCCATGTTCGAGATAATCCGTTTCACAATACAGACGGGCTAAAATAATTACGAACAATTACCATTAAATGTAATTGTATGCCATTTATAAACACTACATTTGCTCAAACATTCAATTCAATTGAAAAGCTGTTCGAGAGTTGTTACTTCTTGATTAATAATATCTTTGTAATTTTTTGATAAAATGTAATGAGTAATAATTATTGATCCTCAAATTAAAATATTAAATAATATACAGTATGTAAGTGTTGACTATACACCTTATCCAATATAAACCGCAGAAATTTATCCTCTGTCGGAATCGAAATTGCAGAAATAAAGAACGCAAAAATGTTTGCATCCATTTTTGTGGTCAAAACACAGAAATTTATGGCCACAGAAATAACCCGATATACGGTAGTGTAGATGTGGATCAGATGGCTCAGATGAGCCAGCTGATCTGGATCTACAGTGTTCAATAACCTCAACACTAATAGAGGACTGGTGTATCTGTGGAGTAAATGGTTAATTTTTTGTGTTTTAAGTTTTATTAATCATCACTACTTGATGACCATATTGAGTGTTGCATCTGTAAAGTGTTAGTCATTATAGATATTTGCATGGTATTGCAAGATCAGGTGACTTTCTGATTCCAGAATCATCCCTGGTTCTTTTAAGTGCCTAGTGTATAGCACTAATATACTGGACCTTGGTTTAAAGTCTTTTTGAAAGACTTTTTTAGTAAATTTAAGTTGGGGTACTGTGGGACAAAACCAGCAACCACTGGGCTAACACACTAACCACTGAGCTAGTGATATTCTCTATATTAATTTAAAGGCATCTGGAGTACCTTTATTTTACATTGTTTTTAATGTATGGCAAATGATGTGTAATTGCACTGAATATGATAGTTATAACCCAGTAACAGATCTTACTTGGAACTAGGTGTGCATGTAAAGAGATATTTTAATTTGATTATAAGAAATAGTATACCTAAGCAATTCATGAAATTATGAGCCAGCCCATGAAGGTTTATATTTTAGCCTATTAACCTTTAGGCAGGCATATTGATAAAATGGCTCATTATTGCGGAATCATCAAGAGAATCATAAATGATTATAGCATCAATGTCCTGTGGACAAAGTCTAGTTTATAAAATGCTGAAGTAAATGTCACATTATAGAACTTGATCACGGAAAATGGAGCAAGTGACTGTTAAGAAAAAATAATTGTTATTGTTATAATTGCTACTAATTGATAAAAAATGTGTTTAGTTAATAAGAGCAACTGAAAAAAAACAACATTTATATACTGTACACTTCTCTCAACAATCCCAATTTCAACCAAAGGAACAAATAAAATTTGGTCTTTATCCACAGGTGGGTTTTTGGCAGGTGATCTTTAGCACATATTGGAATTTATACCTTACATTTATCTCAACAAATGCGCTCAAGAGAATTTCTAGAGAGCAGTGTTTTTTACAACTTATAGTTACTATGAACACACTGATTTTGACAGTATGTGATTATTTCTGTACATGAAAGTTTGGATTCTCAAAGTTGTGAACTTAAGTTCTAGACTGGGAACATATCCCCTTACACAGTATTATTTAGCATAGAAACAGTCAACAATAAACAAATGTCATGCAATTGAATAGACAACAAATAAAAATGCCTCTGTTAACTCTTCTCCAAAAAAAAGGTTCAAATTATTAAATTAGCCCTTTCCTCCATACTTTATTGCATGGGCCAAGATCCAGATCAGCAGGTGTGTGGACTGATCTGGATCTACACTGGTTGCACATGCAATAAAATGCATATATATGGAGTAAAGGATAAAGGCCATAGATTTCATTTACAGGCCTTCCTCCAATATGGTTAAGTTGTAGGCCTCGCACCACTGAAGTTTCAAATTGTATAGGAAGAAATCTCAGAGATTCTGTCCAGATTTCCATCAAAATGTCATAGCATTGAAAAATACTTCTACTCTTGTTTGATACAGTTATTATTATATTACAGAAATCCCTGCTGGAGGAAGACATTGAGAAGACGGGGAAAGATTTGATCACAACAATGGGTCTGTCTCTAGCCAGTGAGCAGAAGATGTTCTATGACTACCTACATCTCTCCCCGCTGAAGGTAAATTATATAGGAGTTAACAGATACTAGATCTAAAATGATTTACAGATAGCAAGTGTATACATTTGTGCAAAATCAAAATCATGTCTCAAGTTATAAGTGAAAAGTTTTTATATAAACATGTCCCAATTTTCCTGCACAAATTTACATTTTACTTTATTTAATGTTATCACATATGCACAGTGCAGATCTGGATCAGCTGATGCATCCTTGCCATCTGATCCTGATCTGCACAGTTAGCTTTTAGATTCTCTATGTTATTTCTGACCTTTCCTATCAACATAAATTTATTTTTGATGTGTATATGAATTCATCTTTTTACCAAGGTGTGTTTAACCCTTTCCTGTATATATACGCATTTTTACGCATGTGCGACCAGTGTAGATCCAGATCAGCCGGCACATCCGTGCCATCTGATCAGGATCTGCTTTGGTCGCATTCTGGTCTGAAATAACCTAATGAATCAAAAAGCGAACAGTTTAGATCCTGATCAGACGGCACGGATGTGCTGGCTGATCTGGATCTAACCTGTTCGCCCTAGCAATAAAGGTGTATCTGTACAGGAAGGGGTTAAAGTGTCTGTATGGTTCTCACTGTCAGTGTCTTTGATGAATTATGCCAGAATTTATTTCAGAGTAACGGTTATCCAAAATAAAGTTGACTACATTCACATCTTTAATGGACAGATGACAAAAATTGTGTAACACTGATGAAATGATAGTAGTTGAACTAGTCAATAATGATACACTTCTCTCTATATATAACAAAGTTCACTCAAGATCACTATTTGGGAATAGGGTCCAAGAACATTAATCCAAAATGGAAGACCAGTATCAGTTACAAGCATCTGATTGGCTGAAATGGAGAAAGATTTTTGTATTGAGAACAAATTTCTATTGTGCTAACTAAGATTTAACCCTTTACAGTACAGATACACCTTTATTGCTAGGGCGAACAGTTTAGATCCAGATCAGCCGGCACATCCGTGCCGTCTGATCAGGATCTAAACTGTTCGCTTATTGATTCATTAGGTTATTTCTGACCAAAATGCGACCAGTGCAGATCCTGATCAGACGGCACGGATGTGCCGGCTGATCTGGATCTACACTGGTCGCGTATGCGTAAAAATGCGTATATATCCAGGAAAGGGTTATCTCCCTTTACTCCACAGGATATGGCTGTTATCCACTGACAGAAAGTTACAGATCAGCTTACACATACATGTTTTATTGCATATGTGAAAAGTGTAGTTGAGATCAGCCAGTACATCTGTGCCATCTGATCAGGTTCTACACTGAACACTTCTTTGTCAAATATAACCAAATAAATAAAAAAGTTGACAGTGTAGATCCTGATCCGATGTCACTGATTTGCTGGCTGATCTGGATATACCATGTTCACACATGCGATAAAAAAATTATTTATGGAATAAAGTGTTAATGAGTTAACACTCATTGTATTGTAGGTACATCTAAGCTTCTCGCTACAAGGTGGTTCCGGAGGTGATGGTAAGCCGACACAGATACACGCTAATGTTATCAACATCTTCCTGCAGTCCGTTGGAGTTGTACTTACTGACATACAAGATGTTGTGTTCAAGTAAGCTCTAAAAAATGTTAATGTTATTTAAGATCACATTTCATTTTGGAGAGCATTTGTGTGACAATTTTGAGGCAAACCAAAGCACTTAAATCTATTGTAGTTTTACAATACATGGTGTGAAGTGAGCCATGACATTTCAAAATGGGAAGTAGAGTTAAAATTTTTCACTCTACACTTTATTTTACCATTTTTTCTGGTTTCAAAATCCATTTTTAATAAAATATTTTTGTTCTTGTAACATGTTGAGAATAAATGGACAAACAAGATGTACAAGAGTGGAAATTTTCATGAAACAGTTTTCTAGAATTTTTTTTTAATAATTACAAAAAAACACTGATGTGATCAAACACATATCCAGTTAGTTGGGAGTTAAATCACATTGTACAAAATTAAATTAAGTTTCCTATGATTTCAGGTTGGCATTCTTTGAAAGGCAACATACTTTTTATAACAACAACCAGCTAGTAGGAGAAATGTCGAGACATTATGCCGGACAGGTAGGGTGACATCATTTAACAATATCTTTTTTATTAGTCAATATTATTTACCCTTTACTCCATATTCATGTGAGGCACACCACAGGAAAAGGTACCTTCGGTCATTTTTGTGTCATTTTTGTTGTTACTATATTTAGAAAGAACTTTCAAAATTCTTTTATTTGCTCATAACAAAACAGTGATTTTGTTACATATTTTGACAATAAAATGGTATTTTTACCGCGAATTTCATAATAATTAATGTCGTCTGCTCAACTTTATGACATCGTTTCAAGGATTGACTTCAACTGCCCGAAGGTACCTTTTCCCGTGGCGTGCCTCATGTATAAACAGGGCTCTCACTAGATAATATAATGAATCAAAAAGCCAACAGTGTTGATCCTGATCAGATGGCACAATTGTGCCAGCTGATCTGGATCTACACTGTTCACCCCCTTGATAAAGGTGTACATGTATATATGGAGTAAAGGGTTAAAAAAGTGAAGCTAGACTTTTATTAATTTTTCTCCTATTGACTGATAGTTAACAAGAAAACTATATTTTCAGGCTATAAAGCAGATGTATGTGTTGGTGTTGGGTCTGGATGTGCTTGGGAATCCATTTGGACTGCTGCGTGGAATGGCCGAGGGTTTTGAGGACTTGTTCTATGAACCTTATCAGGTAGGATTAAAATTGTACAAACATCAGTAGGCTTGTCAGTTAAGAGACTAGTCTAGCACCCTGGGTTGTGATTGGTTATTTTGGAAGCCTGTCTTAACACCCCAGCCATTGATTGGTCTGTGGATTATAAAAGGTCTTTGTGTTGACCACTGTTGGAGAAATGCTCGCCTCTTTTCTTACTATTGGAGAAATTTTACTTATTTACTGCCAAAAGGGCAGCTTTTCAGTTTAAGTACAAGATTGTACAAGACTTTAAACCTGTCTGGAAACAAAGGCAAAGCTGACTCTAATCTTGGGCTTCTGATTGGCCAGTTTCTAGGATCAAATTCAGCCAATCCAAAACTCAGAAGAGAAAGGGCACATGTTAATAATTCAACTTGTCTACAAAATTACAAACAATAAATAACATGCAGTATTGACTCTGTAATGGTGATTGGCAAAACCGTTTTGCCACTGGGGAGTATAAACTAGGACGAGGGTAAAACTGGTTTGTTTCTCATTATCTAGGGAGCCATTCAGGGTCCAGAGGAATTTGCAGAGGGTCTGGCATTAGGGGTCAGAAGTCTGTTTGGACATGCTGTTGGTATGTACTTTAACCCTTTCCTAGATATATACGCATTTTTTCGCGTGTGCGACCAGTGTAGATCCAGATCAGCCGGCACATCCGTGCTGTCTGATCTGGATCAGCACTGGTCGCATTTTGGTCAGAAATAACCTAATGAATCAATAAGCGAACAGTTTAGATCCTGATCAGACGGCACAGATGTGCCGGCTGATCTGGATCTAAACTGTTTGCCCTAGCAGTAAATGTGTGTCTATACAGGAAAGAGTTAATATTTATTATTTATATATTTTAAGTTTTTATAAAAATTCACTTACTAAAACACAAAAATCAACAACCAAATGCCAGTTCAGAAACAATGTTTGACTTTGAATTGAATGGTATAATGATTGTCAAGTTTTGATTAATCACAATTGACAATTATCTTAATGATTATAGCTCAAACTAGGATTTGATTTAACCATTTACTCCTTATTTATGCATTTTATTGCATGTGCAAACAGTGTAGGTCCAGATCAGCCAGCACATACATGTTGTCTGATCAGGATCAGCTCTGTTTGCTTTTAGATTTATAAGGGTACTTCTGACCAAGACGAGACCAGTGCAGATTCAGATCAAATGTGCCATACAGACATAATCATTTTATGACAAGGGGCCATTTTGTTCCAACTTAAATCTTTTTAGGAAATACTAACCTTATGTATGAATTCTATAAATGTCTAAAATTCTAGGTCCACCCTCTAAACTGAGATGGGTCATTATAACAAAATACTAATTAATAGCGTACATGAGATATCCAAAAATATGGAAAAATATGATAAAAAATAACAAGTCAATTTCTAAGCAAAGTTTCTGGGATACATGTATAAGTAAAAGAGTTATAAGCAAATTGTCCAACTTTCTTGATCAACCTTTGTGTGTTCTGTTTGTAGGTGGCGCTGCAGGTGCTGTATCAAGAATCACTGGTACCCTGGGTAAAGGTATCGCAGCCCTCACACTGGATGACGAGTATCAGAAAAAGAGACGAGAGGCTATGAACAAACGACCCGCCAATGTGGGTGAAGGGTTTGCCAGGGGAGGCAAAGGGCTTGTCATGGTATGTTTTACTTATTGGCCAGAGGTTGCAAGGTTTGGATGGGAAAATCTGGCCTAAGATGCAGTTTGGGCTGTATCAGGGCTGTTTCAAGTTGTTGCCCATGATGGCTGGATTTTGTAGCTTACATGATAGACAAATTATTAGCCTGATTTTTAAAACAAGTCAGGTATTTATTTCATGCAGCCAGTCTTTCTGTCCCTGTCTGTCTGTCAGGTGGTTTGTCTGTCTGTCCATCTGTCTGTAAACACAAATATACAGTACACAGTAAAGAAGTGCTATAGAATACACAGGTCCATTAGAAACAGGGAAGTTGTTTTTATTTTATTGAACAAGGTAGTTAACATTATGGAAAAAATAACTGTACATTGTAGTAACAGTACTACTTTATGAAGGACACATAATATAATAATAATATTAAATTTAAAATAATATCAAATATGATTACTAAGATACCCAATTAAGTGAATTGGTGTCAATGGTTATATACAAAATAGTCCTGCTGTGTGCTTGTCAGTGTTTGTCTGCAGTATCCTGACGTTACTCCGTTTTATTCTTAACAGGGAGTGTTTGATGGTGTGACTGGAATAGTGCGAAAACCAATAGAGGGCGCTAAGAAGGAAGGAGTGGAGGGGTTCTTTAAGGGCGTTGGCAAGGGTCTTGTTGGAGTTGTTACAAGGCCGACGAGTGGTGTTATTGATTTTGCCAGTAGCTCCTTTGAAGGAATAAAAAGGTATGTCCTTTCTGTTTGGAGTTAGAATTTAGTTTTCTCTATTTGAAAATGGCGAATCATAATTCAGTGATAGCTTTTTAAAAGCAAGCAAACTTTGAAAAGAAACTTAATACCATTTAAATACCGAATATTTAATATATTATTCTTTTTTTGCTGTAATATGACTGAATACACATTTTTTGTTGACAGCACATCTGGTTGTGTGGGACATTATCCAAATTTATTACATGTGTTACTAAAAATAGTAACAAAATTGTATGGTGTCAAAACTTATTATCATGTCACCAGCCTCATTATCAAACCAAGGCCCAGGGCTTAAAAGTGATAATGTGATAATGGCCCTGCCAATTTTTTTGTCCGATTCCAATTATGTTTGTTTTACAGACAATTGTTTTAGAATTTACACCCTAGGTCTCATTTAGGCAAAGAGCATTTTGTCAAAATTAACTGGTTACCAGTTGCTGATAGAGTAAACCAAATAACTGCTTGTCATGTTTTTAAGATTTATTTAAACACTGCTCCCGCATATATGAGTGAACATTTTACCCCTGTCAGTGATATTCATAATTATCCTACTAGGTTCAGGGTAAAACTCAACACTAACCTTGATAGAAGTATTTTAACAGACAGCAAGAGGTATACTGTTCCAGTTGTCAAAGGGTTTGGCATTAAATCATTTGCCTACAGCGGGTGTACCTTATGGAACAGTTTGCCTCAATATATCAGGGATTCCAGAACACCATATTCTTTTAAATCTAGGGTCAAGGAACATTTTTTACAATCTGATTTTTAAAAATGAAGTTATCTTACATTTTTGTGTGTAATAATATCGGTCAGTTCAGGCTGTGTCTTTAGCTGACTGTAATTATATCATGTACTGATAGATAGTTTACTCTCCATAAATACTTCATGGCATTTTTAGTTTAATGTATTTTATGTAAATAATAATCTTATTTATTTAACTTATCCTTATATTAGTTTTCTTAAGTCAATGATTGATCCTGTGATAGTTTATTCTTGTGATAATCTGTTCTTATCAATTATCATTATTTTCTTATATATATAATGTTTACACAATCTGTTCACTAAAGTGTTTTTTTCTTAATAATTTTTTAAACATTGACTATTTGTGATCCTTTTTAAATCTCCCTTTGTCATACAACACTATATCTCAAGGACCACAATGGAAATAAGAGTAAATTACTACTCTTTTTTGTGTTATCCTTGACATTTAATGTTGAGTGATATGGCTGTATTAATTCATACTTTGTTATATTGTTTCTGTATGTCTTAATATTTTATGCCATGTTATTACACATTTTATGTTGAAATAAATCTATCTATCTATCTCTTAGTAAGAAATTTAAAAAACAGTCAAAATAATGATCATTTGCACATGCGCTTATGAGCTTATTATTGCATAAATAAACACTTTTTTGTTTATTTTTTTAAAAGAATTGAAATCTTGTTGGCGTATGAATACATCAGTCAGTGAGACAATAGTTTGTAAAAAAAAGTCGGCCATTTTGTTTAAACTGATTTTGCTTTTATGTGCAAAGAAAACTGAAATATCTAAAACATATGAGGTGTGTCTTTTTAGAATTTGAAACAAAAAAAATTTGCAAAAACCATTGGGATCAGCCGACAAACCTGCTGTCATCATTGAACGGCTGGTTTTCTGGTAGTAGGCTTCCAATGTGCAAATCCAGTTCTTGAAAAAAAAGCTTATTGCTGAATTTCCTTGTCCAAATATACACACAACTTCAAAAGAATATTCTTTGTTGTTGTTTTTGTTGTTTCCTTCTTCTCTTCAGTCAGTTGAAATTTAACACCAGCAACAAAGCCATTTTAGTTTTTATTTAGAAACTGAAATGGCCTAGACGCAGGCATTCAGATTATCAGGATCATCAAGCACGTAAATCCATCAGCACAGACTAAACAATAATTAAAACACACTTGAGTAATAAAATCCAAAAAGATTGTCCGAAATTGAATGCATTGACATGCCGGAAGGAATATTGATTTAGAAAAATGACGTCAGTGTTATAAAGGTTATAACGGCTCTAGTCCTATAACGGCTCCTGCTTCAAGTGGATTATAATAATTATAGACTCTCTCATAGTATAAATGTTTTTTTTCTCGGTTAGATGACTTGCAAAAAGAGAAGCATTAGTATGATATTATACAATTGTCTTACAGTGCCTCTATATTTAGGCGAGACTAAGAAATTAGCGAAGGCGAGGGGCTTTCTGAGGAAGTAGTTCCGTCACTTTCAAATTTAAATACATTTGCATGATAATATACTATATACGATAGACCAACTGGACATCAGAGAGTGGACGTACACATGTAATAAACAGGTAAATGAACAGGTTAGCAGTGCCTTTGAATGATAATGGCCCTGCCATGAGATAATGGACCTCGGGCTAAAGCCCTCGGGCCATTATCAACATGACAGGGCCATTATCATTCAAAGGCACTGCTAACCTGTTCATTAACCTCTAATTAATTCACTGATAATGTTATGGCGAGCTTGTTTTGCACCTACAAAACATTGTTTGTGTGTTTGGGTTGGGGGGGGGGGGCGGAGAGCAGACACAAATTTCTGATGCAATTGATTTTAATATATTCTGGTTCTATGAAGTCTGGAATTCTGCTGTCCTGTCAATAACAATAATAACAGTATAATGTCTGACTGACTAAAGGTTTCAGGGACTGTATCATGAAACAAAATAAATGTTATTTTTTTAAGTCATGACAGCATTATCTAACTCTAAAGTCATAAAAAATTGCTTCGAACAGGATTGCAGAAAATGTTGGTGAGATACATCGTCTGCGAGCGCCAAGACGCTTCAACAAGGACAGAGTTATCCGCCCTTACAATGAGACAGAGGCCGAGGGATGTGCAATACTGATGGTAAGTTACACGGACTCACCTGTGCTCAAGATTAAACACAAATCTCGAGCATCTAATCGGTTGAAATGGAGACCAGCCTCCAAATGGACCAATCTAAAGCTAGAGTTTTGAGACAGGTCTCCATTCTTACTTTTATGACCTTTGGCCCAGGTTTCAGGTTTTTTTTTACTTGATATACTGTGAAAATGTTCAGTTTTTGCCAGGTATAAAACCCATGATGACCTGGATCTACATTGTTCACACATGCCTTATATGTATGGAGTAATGGGCTAAAGGTCAGAAAAAAAATGTATCCCTTAATAATATATATATGCATTTTAACCAGTTTAGATCTTGATCAGCTGGCACAGAAGTGCCCACTTATCTTGATCTACACTGTTCGTCCATGCATTAAAGGTGTGCTTATGGAATGACAGGTTAGACAAATAGTTTTCAGTAATAATTGACTGAAGCAGTTTGTCAATAACATATTTAAAAAACCAGTCACACCGGTTTTCACATACAACAACCAAGATTAATGTTTATGAAGGTTGTTCTGTTATGAATAGCACGACATCCATAATAAGTGGAGCCTGGTAGAAGGTCAGATAAGTAGGCAATATGGACTGTGTTTTTCTATCAAATTTCCAATTAGTAAAACACAAAATGTCAATTTTATATGTTAATGGTTTTGTCATTTTGTTTTTTAAAATGGCCATATTTATATATATGGTTTTTCCACATGGCATCTCCTTAATGCAGAAATGGTGTAACTACAATGGAAATATGAACGAGATATACTGCTATTGCACCAAGCTGAAGAAATATATGTATTAATAAATGAGAAAGGCTGTCTGTTAATATTTATTACTTTTTATTGTTGTATTTCACGTAAATATCATTGCCCAACATTTATGTTATATAATTCATTGTACCCAAGATGAATACAGTGCTAGAAATACACTGCGAACTCTTTAAAACGCGGTATAGCGGGTCCATCATCCCGACCGCGTTAATAAGTGAATCCGCGTTATATTTTCCCGCGCAAAATACATGTCCCGATTTTCCCGCGAAAAATACATGACCCGATTTTCCCGCGCAAATATACAACCTAATACGCAACTAGAGATTATGCATAATTCTACGTAACGTCATGATTCCCCACACTGTACTCGACAAACAAAATATTTCTTACAAGACACACAATTACCAAATTTCAAATAAAAAAAGCAAAACGGCAAGAGACTGACTAATAACACCAAGATCAAAATCGTATAGGCCTTAAATTATTGTAATGGAATTAAAGACCGTATATCTAGTTTGTTTAGATGCTTGCAGAAATTTTAATTATTTTATGACACAAACTCTGACATTTACGAACGTAAATGTAAAATAAATATTAAAACACTAACCATCGTGAACATATTCCATAATTTATAAATTACATCCTAATTTTATCTCCAGTGTAATATTTCAGTATTGTTGCATCATCAACCAACTTAAACCAGCTAAAAAACAAGACAAATGTCACGTACACACTTCTTGTAGATCAAACGATTTCATAGCAGAGCCGACAAAACATCACAGTCTCGATACGAGCCGACATTTTTCTTTGAAGTCGCATTTCATTGACAGATATTATCGATGTTTACCTCCATAGTAAAAAAATGCAACCTCCATGAAATTAACAGGAAGGCGGATCAAAGCAAAATCAATGAACTACCGACAGACTGGGAATAATTTTGTGTTTCTTTCTGAATTGTGCGGATTATGTGATAATTATAGAGACAATCGAATTTAGTAATGGATCAATGATAAAATTAAACAGTAAGTATGCATTCACAAGTTTGCCCTGGGCTGTTATCTGTCACTGGGAAAGGTGTTAAAACACGGTTGTATTAGGGAAAAATGTTTGCGTCATTTGTGTACATGTTACAATTGTGACTTCCGGTTTCGATTTGTTTGCCGTTTCATGGTAAAAAATGGACTTAGAAAAAAAATTGGGGATCCACGGGACGACCGCGTTATAATGGAGCGCGGAATTAAACGAAGCGCGTTATAAAGAGTTTGCAGTGTATGTTATTTTATAAAAAAAAAACAACTGTGAATTAGTTGCTCAGGTTTAATCCTGTATTCAATAGGATATGGTTTATTTTCCCACGGGCAAATAATGTAAATTCAGATAAGCCTAAACATCCACTGTTAGCTTTTAAGTTCCTTACCTTCCAAGGAGCGATCAATGTAGATCCTGATCAAACTGCACAGACCTACTAACTGATCTGAATCTACCAGTAAACTGTTTTTACATGGGAAAAAGCAAAATTAATAGAATAAGGGATTAACCCGTTTACTCAAAAGAAACACCTCTATGGCATGGGTGTAGATCCAGATCAGCTGGCACATCCATGTCATCTGGGTTGACGGTTATAAAGCTGAGATTGGAAACCAGTCTCAAATCTCAAGCATCTGATTGGCTGAAATGGCGACTGGTCGCCATTTCAGCCAATCAGATGCTTGAGATTTGAGACTGGTTTCCATGCTCAGTTTTATAACCTTGGGCACTGATCAGGTTATACACTGCTGGCTCTTAGATTTATTCGGTTATTTCTGACCAAGATGCGAACAGGGCAGATCCAGATAGGAAGGCAAGAATTTGCTGGCTGATCTGGATCTACACAGGCTGCACACCTGTAAAAATGTGTTTATAATATATGGAGTAAATGGCTAAGGGATTGCAATGTTATCATGTATAAGCAAATCAGAAGCAAAATGCGATAGTTTTCTAGAAGTTGATATACTTGCAGTCACATTGGCAGTACAGTCTAACCTGTTTTAAAGTGAATTTCCATCAACTATGTAAAAACTGTCAATGAAAAATAAGTTTTTGCATAAAGTGTCAGAATTTATTACGCCACAGACAGAAACACAAAATAGGATAAAGAAATCTAATTTGTTTACTTACTTTACACGGATATAGTTATTAAGTACAAAAATTGATGCCTCACCGCGAGATAGCATTGCAAATGAGGCCGATAGCGAATGTGTAGTCAAACGTAAGCAGAACGAAATAATCGCCATCCCGCCAGAATAAAAACAAATAAAACGTCAAGGAAAAATGAGAATTACGAAATACCATACCATTCGACTTCAAACAGATATTTTTCACCTCTTTACGCTTTATCTTTTCGGTATCCGTCAAGATGTTTGTAATTGAAAATAATCACGTGACAAACTGAATATTAATTAACGTTTATTCACTCCGAAGTAATGTCGACCCCAATAATTTGAACGTTCATTCTTGTAACACCCTATCACTTCGAGCTTTTGCATTTAATATTTGATGGTGCGAAAGTATTATCTTTCTTTATAAATGAAGAAAATAATATGTACTGTCACTTTAAAGATCAACTGTAAACAAAGACCACCTGAGGATAAAGACCACATTTTATTTTCCCCACCTATTAATACCACTTTAGGGTTTTTCTCATAAGTGGTATTTGATGACAGCCATTTGACTGTTCTTGTCACGTCTGACCAACATGTACTTCCTCCTTCAGCTAGTAATCTGTGCTGAAGATCATAAAACTAAATCTGGAGATCAGTCTCAAATCTCAAGCATCTGATTGGCTGAAATGGCGACCAGTCGCCATTTCAGCCAATCAGATCCTTGAGATTTGAGACTGATCTCCAGATTTAGTTTTATGATCTTGGGCCCAAGTCACCATGCTTTGATGTAATAATGCCATACATGTGATAACATTACTTGAGGTATCAGATGAATATTACTATTATCATGTATAGAGTTATACAGTCTTCTGCCGTAAAATTATGTTATTACATGAAATGTCTCTTTGTGTTGTTGGCATTTATTTTTAATTACTGGTATTATAAGGTTTAATTATTAACACTGCTTTGATAATTTTTTTCTGAAGTTGAATAGTTTTCAATATAATAGCTCAAGTATACTTAAACAAGCTTGAGATTGATCATTATTGTCATTTATTTTATGCTTTCCAATGAATTATAGAATTTTTCAGGTGAAATAAAAGTAGTATTTCACTGTTTTTAACAGTGGATTCCGAATATCATTTTTATTTTCACTGTTTTTTAGCTCACCTGAGCACTTGTGCTCATGGTGAGCTTTAAGGATCGCCCTGTGTCCGTCGTGCGTCGGGCGTCGTGCGTCATCCGTCGTGCGTCGTCAATTTTTGCTTTAAACAACATCTCCTCTTAAACCCCTGGGCCAAAGTTGATGAAACTTGCCACAGATGTTCCTTGCATGAAGCTCTTCCAAAGTTGTTCAAAGAAATAAATTCCATGCAGAACTCTGGTTGTCATGGCAACCGAAAGGAAAAACTTTAAAAATCTTCTTGTCTGAAACCACAAGGCCTAGAGCTTAGATATTTGGCATTTAGCACCCTCTGGTTGAACTCTACAAAGATTGTTCAAATTATTTCCCTGGGGTCAAAATTGGCCCCGCCCCAGGGGTCACTTCATTTTATATAGACTTATATAGGAAAAACTTTAAAAATCGTCTTGTCTGAAACCACAAGGCCTAGAGCTTAGATATTTGGCATTTAGCATCCTCTAGTGGAACTCTACAAAGATTGTTCAAATTATTTCCCTGGGGTCAAAATTGGCCCCGCCCCAGGGGTCACTTCATTTTACATAGACTTATATAGGAAAAACTTTAAAAATCTTCTTGTCTGAAACCACAAGGCCTAGAGCTTAGATATTTGGCATTTAGCACCCTCTAGTGGAACTCTACAAAGATTGTTCAAATTATTTCCCTGGGGTCAAAATTGGCCCTGCCCCAGGGGTCACTTCATTTTATATAGACTTATATAGGAAAAACTTTAAAAATCTTCTTGTCTGAAACCACAAGGCCTAGAGCTTAGATATTTGGCATTTAGCACCCTCTAGTGGAACTCTACAAAGATTGTTCAAATTATTTCCCTGGGGTCAAAATCGGCCCCGCCCCAGGGGTCACTTCATTTTATATAGACTTATATAGGAAAAACTTTAAAAATCTTCTTGTCTGAAACCACAAGGCCTAGAGCTTAGATATTTGGCATTTAGCACCCTCTAGTGGAACTCTACAAAGATTGTTCAAATTATTTCCCTGGGGTCAAAATTGGCCCCACCCCATGGGTCACTTCATTTTATATAGACTTATATAGGAAAAACTTTAAAAATCTTCTTGTCTGAAACCACAAGGCCTAGAGCTTAGATATTTGGCATTTAGCACCCTCTAGTGGAACTCTACAAAGATTGTTCAAATTATTTCCCTGGGGTCAAAATTGGCCCCGCCCCATGGGTCACTTCATTTTACATAGACTTATATAGGAAAAACTTTAAAAATCTTCTTGTCTGAAACCACAAGGCCTAGAGCTTAGATATTTGGCATTTAGCATCCTCTAGTGGAACTCTACAAAGATTGTTCAAATTATTTCCCTGGGATCAAAATTGGCCCCGCCCCAGGGGTCACTTCATTTTATATAGACATACATAGGAAAACCTTTAAAAATCTTCTTGTCTGAAACCACAAGGCCTAGAGCTTAGATATTTGGCATTAAGCATCCTCTAGTGGTACTCTACACAGATTGTTCAAATTATTTCCCTGGGGTCAAAATTGGCCCCGCCCCAGGGGTCACTTCATTTTATATAGACTTATATAGGAAAAACTTTAAAAATCTTCTTGTCTGAAACCACAAGGCCTAGAGCTTAGATATTTGGCCTTTAGCACCCTCTAGTGGAACTCTACAAAGATTGTTCAAATTATTTCTCTGGGGTCAAAATTGGCCCCGCCCCAGCGGTCACTTCATTTTATATAGACTTATATAAGAAAAGCTTTAAAAATCTTCTTGTCTGAAACCACAAGGCCTAGAGCTTAGATATTTGGCATTAAGCACCCTCTAGTGGAACTCTACAAAGATTGTTCAAATTATTTCCCTGGGGTCAAAATTGGCCCCGCCCCAGGGGTCACTTCATTTTATATAGACTTGTAGAAAAACTTTAAAAATCTTCTTTTCTAAAACCACAAGGCCTAGAGCTTAGATATTTGGCCTTTAGCACCCTCTAGTGGAACTCTACAAAGATTGTTCAAATTATTTCCCTGGGGTCAAAATTGGCCCCGCCCCAGGGGTCACTTCATTTTACATAGACTTATATAGGAAAAACTTTAAAAATCTTTTTGTCTGAAACCACAAGGCCTAGAGCTTAGATATTTGGCATTAAGCATCCTCTAGTGGTACTCTACACAGATTGTTCAAATTATTTCCCTGGGGTCAAAATCGGCCCCACCCCAGGGGTCACTTCATTTTATATAGACTTATATAGGAAAAACTTTAAAAATCTTCTTGTCTGAAACCACAAGGCCTAGAGCTTAGATATTTGGCATTTAGCACCCTCTAGTGGAACTCTACAAAGATTGTTCAAATTATTTCCCTGGGGTCGAAATTGGCCCCGCCCCAGGGGTCACTTCATTTTACATCGACTTATATAGGAAAAACTTTAAAAATCTTCTTGTCTGAAACCACAAGGCCTAGAGCTTAGATATTTGGCATTTAGCACCCTCTAGTGGAACTCTACAAAGATTGTTCAAATTATTTCCCTGGGGTCAAAATTGGCCCCGCCCCAGGGGTCACTTCATTTTATATAGACTTATATAGGAAAAACTTTAAAAATCTTCTTGTCTGAAACCACAAGGCCTAGAGCTTAGATATTTGGCCTTTAGCACCCTCTAGTGGAACTCTACAAAGATTGTTCAAATTATTTCCCTGGGGTCAAAATTGGCCCTGCCCCAGGGGTCACTTCATTTTACATAGACTTATATAGGAAAAACTTTAAAAATCTTCTTGTCTGAAACCACAAGGCCTAGAGCTTAGATATTTGGCATTTAGCACCCTCTAGTGGAACTCTACAAAGATTGTTCAAATTATTTCCATGGGGTCAAAATTGGCCCCGCCCCAGGGGTCACTTCATTTTATATAGACTTATATAGGAAAAACTTTAAAAATCTTCATGTCTGAAACCACAAGGCCTAGAGCTTAGATATTTGGCATTAAGCATCCTCTAGTGGTACTCTACACAGATTGTTCAAATTATTTCCCTGGGGTCAAAATTGGCCCCGCCCCATGGGTCACTTCATTTTATATAGACTTATATAGGAAAAACTTTAAAAATCTTCTTGTCTGAAACCACAAGGCCTAGAGCTTAGATATTTGGCATTTAGTACCCTCTAGTGGAACTCTACAAAGATTGTTCAAATTATTTCCCTGGGGTCAAAATTGGCCCTGCCCCAGGGGTCACTTCATTTTACATAGACTTATATAGGAAATCTTTAAAAAGCTTCTTCTCACAAACCACAATGCGTACAGCTTAGATATTTTGTAAGTAGCATTGTCTAATGGATGTCTACTGAATTTGTTCAAATTATGTCCCCTGGGCCAAAATCTGCCACGCCCTAGGGTTCTCTTGGTTTACATGCAGTTATATAGGAAAAACATGGAAAATCATTTTTTCTCCGAAACTAATAGGACTAGACCTTAGATATTTGGTTTGAGTTTTGTGAAGAGACCCTTTACCCACATTGTTTAAATGTTGGCCCTGGGGTCAAAATTGGCCCTGTCCTGGGGGCCCTAAATATGTAAAAAAGGAAAACTTTAAAAATCTTCCTACTGGAAACCTCAATGCCTTAAGGCCCGGTCACACAGCGATTTACGGCTTAATCACGGCAAAAAACCGTCAAAAAGTGGTCTCCCGTGAAGCAGACAATGTTGTTCGCCTTGGTGTCGAGTTTAAGACGAGCTAAAGTCGATTTATGGACGTGGCAGGACGCGGGGAGAATTCGAAACGGCGTCGGACGCGGCAAAAAGTTTTGAACTGCTCAAAATTTTAGCCCGCGGACAACCACGGGCGACACACGTGGTAAAGACGTGCAACACACGTGAAACACACGTGATAATCCGTGTTCCGGCAGTGATTAAAACTTGGGGAGACGCAGTGAGACGCGAAAGTTTAGCGGTCTGTCACTGGCAGAGCACGGTCATCGGACGGGTGTTACGCGTTGGTATCATGGGAAATAGCGTGTGTTTTGCGGCTTATCACTGACAAGTGGATTTTTCAGCGTACATAGCACTACCTAAGCCCGTTTAAACGACGTCTGGAACAAGTGCTAAATACGATTGTTCACTGCCTAATCACTTCTGTATCACTTCTGATTTGCGGCATATAAATACCGCAATTTTCTGAGACCTCAGCACTTGCAGTCTAGATGTCAAGGGGTGAAAATGAACCCTCAACGTCGTGATGCCCTCATCTTTATGCTTCAGCACCAACAGAACCAACTGATACAGGCCCAACATATCCTTGCTGAGAGAAGAAGAAGAAGGAGGAGGAGGAGGAGGAGGGTGGTACGGAACATCTGGGTGCGTGACTGGATTGCGATGAGACCTCAGCTGGGGCTTTACGACCGTCTTATGGTCGAGTTGAGTAACGAAGATCCAAGAGCCTTTCAGAACTTTATGAGGATGCCTCCTGCGATGTACGATGAAATTGTGCAGAGACTGACACCAGCCCTTACCAAAGAGACTTCCAACTGGAGAGCACCCCTTGCACCAGGACTCAAGGTTGCTATGACCCTGAGGCACCTTGCTTCTGGCTCCAAGTACCGTGAGATGCAATATGCCTGGAGGGTCCCCCACAACACCATAAGTCTGGTGGTGCGTGAAGTCTGTGAGGCCATCGTCCACGAGTATGCTCATGAGATGCTCTCGCCGCCAGACAGTGAGGCCCAGTGGCGCCAGTTAGCTGATGATTGGTACCACAGATGGAATTTTCCGCATGTGATTGGGGCTATAGATGGGAAGCATATTGCGTGTAAAGCTCCTGCCAACACTGGGTCCGACTACTTCAACTATAAAGGCTTCTTCAGTGTTATCCTCCTAGCAGTTGTGTCTTCTGACTACAAGTTCCTGTGGATAGACGTAAGCGGCAAGGGGTCCTCCTCTGATGCCCACATCTACAATGAAAGTGAGTTCAAGGAGGGTCTGCAGAACAATGACATCGCAGGCTTCCCAGAGCCAGATCCTCTGCCAGGTGACACACAGGATGTACCTTATTTCCTGGTAGGTGACGATGCGTTCGGACTACGGACCTACACGCTTTTTTTCCCACGTTTAAACACGCGCGAACCTATTTTTAACCTTACACGTGGCTGGAAGTGGTAAGCCGTGCTTAGGCAGTGTTTCAGCAGTGGAACAGCCGCTGACAGCCAGACCACGTTCAAAGCACGGCCAAGCCAAAATTGACCAAAAATTACCACTTACGACCACGTCCACTACATTTTCATGACTTTTTGTACGTGATTTAGACGCGGAGTTCTGTGTGACCGGGCCTTTAAGCTAACATATTTGGTATGTAGCATTGTCTGGTGGATGTCTACCAAGTTTGTTCAAATTATGTCCCCTGGGCCGAAATTGGCGACACCCCAGGGTTCTCTTAGTTTACATTTATTTATATAGGAAAGCATGAAAAATCATTTTTATCCGAAACTAATAGGACTAGACCTTAGATATTTGGTGTTGAGTATTGTGAAGAGACCCTTTACCAACATTGTTTAAATGTTGGCCCTGGGGTCAATATTGGCCCTGCCCCAGGGGCCCTTAATATGTAAAAAGGCAATTTTTAAAAATCTTCTAACTGGAAACCTCAATGCCTTAAGCTTAGATATTTGGTATGTAGCATTGTCTAGTGGATACTTACCAAGTTTGTTCAAATTATGTCCCCTGGGCCAAAATTGGCCACGCCCCAGGGTTCTCTTATTTAGATTGATTTATATAGGAAAACATAAATAATCATTTTTCTCTGAAACTAATGCGACCAGACCTTAGATATTTCGTTTTGAGTATTGTGAAGAGAACCTTTACCAACATTATTTAAATGTAGGCCCTTGGGTAAAGCTGAGAGTACTTTTGTACTCAGGTGAGCAATATAGGGCCATCATGGCCCTCTTGTTTAACGTTAGTACCCAAACACACATAACATTCCGAATGAGAACGTCTAGAAAACAGGCTCAAATTTGAGGAAAAGACGTCATGACGTCAAATCATATACAAATGTTTTTGGAGCCATTTCATGCAATTTTTCTGTCAAATTCACACAAATTGTGCACTAAAAGAGTAAATAAAAAGAAAATTTGTTTTTACCGGTGAAAGATAGAAATATATTTCACTCGTGAACACCTGAATTATGTATTTTCAATTGTGGCTTAACCACTCGTGAAAATACGAATTCCCGAGCTCACTCATTCAAATATATTTCTATCTTAAACTAATAAAAACAAATATCCTCTCTATAATTTATTTTCATGTGGTCTAATTGTCACAAAAGACACAAATATGTCCCCTTATAATACATCTTCACAGATGGATATGGCACATCCCTGCTGCCTGATCAGGTTCTAAACTGTTCGCTTTAGCTCACCTGAGCACTTGTGCTCATGGTGAGCTTTTAGGATCACCCCGTGTCCGTCGTGCGTCGTCAATTTTTGCTTTAAACAACATCTCCTCTTAAACCCCTGGGCCAAAGTTGATGAAACTTGCCACGGATGTTCCTTGCATGAAGCTCTTCCAAAGTTGTTCAAAGAAATCAATTCCATGCAGAACTCTGGTTGCCATGGCAACCGAAAGGAAAAACTTAGCACCCTCTAGTTGAACTCTACAAAGATTGTTCAAATTATTTCCCTGGGGTCAAAATTGGCCCCGCCCCAGGGGTCACTTCATTTTTTTATATAGACTTATATAGGAAAAACTTTAAAAATCTTCTTGTCTGAAACCACAAGGCCTAGAGCTTAGATATTTGGCAGTTAGCATCCTCTAGTGGAACTCTACAAAGATTGTTCAAATTATTTCCCTGGGGTCAAAATTGGCCCCGCCCCAGGGGTCACTTCATTTTACATAGACTTGTATAGGAAAAACTTTTAAAATCTTCTTGTCTGAAACCACAAGGCCTAGAGCTTAGATATTTGGCATTTAGAATCCTTTAGTGGAACTCTACAAAGATTATTCAAATTATTTCCCTGGGGTCAAAATTGGCCCCGCCCCAGGGGTCACTTCATTTTACATTAGACTTATATAGGAAACCTTTAAAAAGCTTCTTCTCACAAACCACAATGTGTACAGCTTAGATATTTTGTAAGTAGCATTTTCTAATAGATGTCTACTAAAATTGTTCAAATTATGTCCCCTGGGCCAAAATCTGCCACGCCCTAGGGTTCTCTTGGTTTGCATATAGTTATATAGGAAAAACATGAAAAATCATTTTTCTCCAAAACTAATAGGACTAGATCTTAGATATTTGGTGCTGAGTATTGTGTAGAGACCCTGTATCAACTTTGTTTAAAAGTTGGCCCTGGGGTCAAAATTGTCCCCACCCCGTGGGCCCTTAATATGTGAAAAAGGCAAACTTTAAAAATCTTTATACTTGAAACCTCAATGGCTAAAGCTTAGATATTTGGTATGTAGCATTGTCTAGTGGATGTCTACCAAGTCTGTTCAAATTATGTCCCCTGGGCCAAAATTGGCCACGCCCCAGGGTTCTCTTAGTGTACATTGATTTATATAGGAAAACATGAAAAATCATTTTTCTCCGAAACTAATAGGACTAGACCTTAGATATTTGGTGTTGAGTATTGTGAAGAGACCCTTTACCAACATTATTTAAATGTTGGCCCAGGGGTAAAGCTGAGAGTACTTGTACTCAGGTGAGCGATATAGGGCCATGATGGCCCTCTTGTTGATTTGTTAGGTTATTTCTGACCAAAATGCAACCATTGCAGATCCTGATTATACGGCATGGATGTGCTGGCTGATATGTACACTGGTCGCATATGTGTAAAAATGCGTATATATTGAGGAAAGAGTAAACGATACTGTAGAATCATATTTCATTTACTTTTATTGTTGGGAAGAGGAAAAATTAAAATAGTGAGCAAAAACATAATAATAGAACTAAATTCTACTTCAGATGCACAATTCATGGTCAAGTGGAACAACAATAACCTGCTTTAAAAGTGACTGCTAATGTATCAAGATGAAAATATTAAGTGTTTTTGATTATCAAAACTTACTATATAATAACTGTTTAAGACCTGTAATCAAAGTAAGTGTGATGTAATATTCTCAACCATAAACTTTACTGTAAAGTTCAAACTTTGGGCTAAATTTTCTCATTTTTAATCATTTATAGACTTTATTTTGTGGCAAAATTAATAATAACTACAACTGATACTTTGAAACAAAAAGCTGTGTTCAGAAAACACATACAATACTGAAAATTATGAAATTGACAATTTTTCCGATCCAGTGTGCTTCCGATCCTAATGTCAACTATAATCGATCCGATTCCATTCCCATTGCAGTCCAATTCCAATTCGATTGCACTCCAAGTTTTTCACTCCAGACAATGCTCTCCAAACGATCTTTACGCTCAAACCCATTCTTCCGATTCCAATCTTTTCGCTCCGGAATTTCATTGGTCATTAAAGGCCAGAGTTCAGGTATAAAAGGGAGAAGCTCTGCAAAATGGCCACTTGTACTGAACTCTCTGTGGTGTCTGCTAGCAGAACACAGACAGAGAAAAAACAAGAATATCTCATGAAATAACTAATATTTTTATCTATAATTTGGCACACATATTCTCCATAGAGTTTTCTTACAATTATGTAAATTTGAAAGAAGTCTCACATCTAGAAATGTTATTTCCAGAAAATTATTTTCAAAATAACAGATAAATTCAAATTTCCCCACACAGGTGTGATTGACAGCTCAAGAAAGGTCATGAACTCTGAGAATGGCTAGCTCTGCACCTGGCGGGAGAAAAATCTTTACAAATGTTTATCAGTTCTTTACATTATGATGAAAGCTTCAAAATGCTCAATGTCTGATAAATACTTTGAGATAAATCACTCCCACAAATGCCCCATGTAACGAGAACCTATAGTGTTAGGAAACCATTGTCTCATACACAATCAGTATTATTATTTACCTCTCAGCAAGTCAGCCACTTATGCTGTATATGTTTCTTTATGAGATTTATATATATCTCTATTTACTAATGATTGATAGCAATAATAAAGAGAATTGTAAATAAATATATTATCTTCTCTGTATAGCAATGCATCTTTTTAGCTCACCTGAGCACTTGTGCTCATGGTGAGCTTTTAGGATCACTCTGTGTCCGTTGTGCGTTGTGCGTCGTGCGTCGTTCGTCGTCAATTTTTGCTTTAAACAACATCTCCTCTTAAACCCCTGGGCCAAACTTGATGAAACTTGCCACAAATGTTCCTTGCATGAAGCTCTTCCAAAGTTGTTCAAAGAAATCAATTCCATGCAGAACTCTGGTTGCCATGGCAACCGAAAGGAAAAACTTTAAAAATCTTCTTCTCTGAAACCACAAGGCCTAGAGCTTAGATATTTGGCATTTAGCACCCTCTAGTGGAACTCTACAAAGATTGTTCAAATTATTTTCCTGGGGTCAAAATTGGCCCCGCCCTGGGGTTTTTCGTTTTTCTTCTTATAAATTCTGTTTTTAACCTTTGATTTTCTACAGTTATCAACCAGATTTTGACACAAACTTTATACCATCTTAAAATTCAATTTTTCCTGAACAATTCATACACTGGTTGTTCAGTGATAAAATTAAAAACAAAAATTTTAGTAGCAGAGTGAAAATTTCAAGTGACAAAATTCCAATATTTCTACCTGTCTTAAACTATATTTAGGTTCAATGTAAGGTGTTATTATATTGCAGTACCACAGTATAGCTCTAGATGCTTGACAATGACCTAGTGAACTTTGCTATTTAGATCTGTGTTATATCTGTGTTATGCAATATTAAGAACTTTGCTCTGGAAGATTTTATACTGTAAATGTTGTCATTTTCTATGGATATTGACCAAATAAACTTTCTTACTTTATAGCTCTTTGCAAATCAGGCTTTTCTGAATATTTTATTCACTGTTTGTAAAACATATTTCTAGCACGTTCTCAAAATGTTCAGACTATATTAGACACATTTTTTGCATGGGCGAACAGTGTGATCCAGATCGTCCAAGAACTATGTCACTGTATCTAAAAATATAATTTTCTTGTGATCACCCTAGCGGTCACAATTTTGCTTCGATTGTCATGAAACTTAGTCAGGACACATTTTGTTGCATGGACGAACAGTGTAGATCCAGATCGTCCAAAAACTAGGTCACTGTTACTAAAAATAGAATTTTCTTGTGAACACCCTAGCGGACACAATTTTGCTTCGATTGTCATGAAACTTAGTCAGGACACATTTTGTTGCATGGGCGAACAGTGTAGATCCAGATCATCCAAAAACTAGGTCACTGTTACTAAAAATAGAATTTTCTTGTGAACATCCTAGCGGACACAATTTTGCTTTGATTGTCATGAAACTTAGTGAGGATGTTTGTCCCAATGATTTCTCGGATGAGTTCGAATATGGGTCATCTGGGTCCAAAAACTAGCTCACTGTTACTAAAAATAGAATTTTCTTGTGAACACTCTAGCTGTCACATTTTTTCTCCGATTGTCATAAAACTTGGTAAGGATGTTTTTCTGAATGATATCTCAGAGGAGTTTGAATATGGGTCATCTGGGTCCAAAAACAAGGTCACTGTTACTAAAAATATAATTTTCTTGTTAACACTCCAAGGGTCTCATTTTTGCTCTGATTGTCCTGAGAGTTCATCAGGATGTTTGCTCCAATGATTTCTCAGACGAGTTTGAATATGGGTCATCAAGGTCCAAAAACAAGGTCACTGATACTAAAAATAGAATTTTCTTGTTAACACTCTAGGGATCACATTTTTCCTTCTATTGTCATGAAACTTTTGTCAGAATAGTTGTCCCAATGATTTTTCGGACAAGTTTGAATATGGGTAATCTGGGTCCAAAAACTAGGTCACTGTTACTAAAAACAGAATTTTCTTGTGAACACTCTAGGGGTCACATTTTTGCTGCGATTGTCATGAAACTTGGTCAAAATGTATTTCCCAATGATTTCTCTGACAAGTTCAAATATGAGTCATCTGGGTCCAAAAACTAGGTCATTGTTACTAAAAATAGAATTTTTCTTGTTAACACTAGGGGTCACATTTTTGCTCAGATTGTCATGAAACTTAGTGAGGATGTTTGTCGCAATGATATCTCAGTTGAGTTTGAATATGAGTCATCTGGGTCCAAAAGCTAGGTCACTGTTGCAAGAGACTAAACTCAGGTGAGCGCTTTTAGGGCCATCATGGCCCTCTTGTTTTCATTGCTAAAGAGATAAATTCTAACTGTATAACCTAAGCTCTTATCATTCACCACAGATGTTTCTGTTTACAGATAATCTCACTAGAAACTGACCAGTTGCTAACCACGCCTCCAGCCCCAAATATGCTTAATGGCCCTCCGTACGGATTTTTGAGTTCACGAACTCCCCTGTTTAACTATAACGCCATACAATGCACTCCAAACGATCTTTACGCTCAAACCGATTCTTTTGATTCTGATCTTTTTGCTCCCGATTTTCACTGGTCATTAACTGTAACGCCACACAATGCGCTTCAAACAATCTTTACCCTCAAACTGATTCTTCCGATTCCGATCTTTTCGCTCCTGATTTTCACTGGTCATTAACTATAACGCCAGACAATGCGCTCCAAACAATCTTTACGCTCAACCGATTCTTCTGATTCCGATCTTTTCGCTCCCGCTTTTCATTGGTCATTACTCTGAATTTACATTTCTGTGACATTTTTCTTACTTGCAGTTTTGTTTAATTTTATTGTTTAAACACTGTGGTTACTAACAAAGTAAAGTGGTCATTTTAAATCTAAAATGATGTCTTACTAAATTTTACATCAGTTTAATGTAAGGGTTTATTATATTGCAGTTTTAAAATATAAGGGTAAATTACACCTTATATAAGTGAGATTCATGTTCATTTGAGATGTTTAGGAACCCAGCTGGTTTGGCGTACATCTAAATCAAGTCAGTAAAAACCTTTGGTCCATATGCATCAATAGGCAGATAATAAAACGTTTTAGCCTAAATTTAAGCTCTTGGAAGTAGCAAAACATTCAGAATATACCGTTGAAGAGCAAAACAATTTTTCATCATAAATGTACGCTGATTGAAGTTTTTGTTTTGAAAGACTTAATAAGAAAATTCGTTCCGTTCTGCGTAATTTATGCTGTAACATATAAGTAAAACTTGTGAAACATCGATAATAAACTTATTTAAATGTGAATATCGTGTTTATTTCTTTGTTTTTCACAGCTGAAATCAAAAGGGAAAAATAGTTTCTCTTTTATTTTCGGACAGCGTTTATGGTTTATATTTCATACTGGACCTAATAAATGTTTACGTTCAAAAGTGTTTATTAGCATTAAATACATTAGAGTTGTGAATCTCCTTACTAAATAAAATAATACATTTACACCATAATGTTGCACTGGTGAATGTACATGTTCCTTATTTTTTCCCTTGTGTAAGAAAACTTATTACGTATTTTCGCTTAAAGGGCACTTTATACAAAAAGGTTCTGAACTTAATTTCAGTAATATCATGCGTGTGAATGGCAAACACACCATTTACTATTATATGTTTTCAGTTTTATTTACAAAATTATCGTTAAATTAGTTTTTTAGCTCACCTGAGCTGGCTCAGGGTGAGCTATTAGGATCGATGAATGTCCGTCGGACGTCGTCCAGCCACACTTAGTTTGTTAACACTCTTGCGGTCACATTTTTGCTCCAATTGTCATGAAACTTGGTCAGGATGTTTGTCTCAATGATTTCTCGGACGAGTTCGAATATGGGTCATCTGGGTCCAAAAACTAGGTCACTGTTACTAAAAATAGAATTTTCTTGTTAACACTCTAGGGGTCACATTTTTGCTCCGATTGTCATGAAACATGGTCAGGATGTTTGTCCCAATGATTTCTCGGACGAGTTCGAATATGGGTCATCTGGGTCCAAAAACTAGGTCACTGTTACTAAAAATAGAATTTTCTTGTTAACACTAGTGGTCACATTTTTTATCCGATTGTCATGAAACTTGGTCAGGATGTTTGTCCCAACGATTTCTCGGACGAGTTCGAACATGGGTCATCTGGGTCCAAAAACTAGGTCACTGTTACTAAAAATAGAATTTTCTTGTTAACACTCTAGCGGTCACATTTCTGCTCCGATTGTCATGAAACTTGGTCAGGGTGTTTGTCCCTATGATTTCTCAGACGAGTTCGAATGTGGGTCATCTGGGTCCAAAAACTAGGTCACTGTTACTAAAAATAGAATTATCTCATTAACACTAGCGGTCACATTTTTGCTCCGATTGTCATGAAACTTGGTCAGGATGTTTGTCCTAATGATTTCTTGGACGAGTTCGAATATGGGTCATCTGGGTCCAAAAACTAGGTCACTGTTACTAAAAATAGAATTATCTTGTTAACATTCTAGCGGTCACATTTTTGCTCTGATCGTCATGAAACTTGGTCAGGATGTTTGTCCCAATGATTTCTCGGAAGAGTTCGAATATGGGTCAACTGGGTCCAAAAGCTAGGTCACTGTTACTAAAAATAGAATTTTCTTGTTAACACTCTAGCTGTCATATTTTTACTCCGATTGTCATGAAACTTGGTCAGGATGTTTGTCCCAATGATTTCTCGGACAAGTTCGAATATGTGTCATCTAGGTCCAAAAACTAGGTCACTGTTGCTGAAAATAGAATTATCTTGTTAACACTCTAGCGGTCACAATTTTGCTCTGATTGTCATGAAACTTGGTCAGGATGTTTGTCCTAATGATTTCTCAGACGAATTCGAATATGGGTCATCTGGGTCCAAAAACTAGGTCACTGTTACTAAAAATAGAATTTTCTTGTTAACACTCTAGCAGACACATTTTTGCTCCGATTGTAATGAAACTTGGTCAGGATGTTTGTCCCAATGCTTTCTCGGACGAGTTCGAAAATGGGTAATTTGGGTCCAAAAACTAGGTCACTGTTACTAAAAATAGAATTTTCTTGTTAACCCTCTAGCAGTCACATTTTTGCTCTGATTGTCATGAAACATGGTCAGGATGTTTGTCCCAATGATTTCTCGGACGAGTTTGAATATGGGTCATCTGGGTCCAAAAACTAGGTCACTGTTACTAAAAATAGAATTTTCTTGTTAACACTCTAGCAGTCACATTTTTTCTCCGATTGTCATGAAACTTGGTCAGGATGTTTGTCCCAATGCTTTCTCGGACAAGTTCGAGTATGGATCATCTGGGTCTAAAAACTAAGTCACTGTTACTAAAAATAGAATTTTCTTGTTAACACTCTAGCGATCACATTTTTGCTCCGATTGTCATGAAACTTGGTCGGGATGTTTGTCCCAATGATTTCTTGGACGAGTTCGAATATGGGTCCAAAAACTAGGTCACTGTTACTAAAAATAGAATTTTCTTGTTAATACTCATGGTCACATTTTTTGCCTCGAATTTCATGAAACATGGTCAGGATGTTTGTCCCAATGATTTCTTGGACGAGTTTGAATATGGGTCATCTGGGTCCAAAAACTAGGTCACTGTTACTAAAAATAGAATTTTCTTGTTAACACTCTAGCAGTCATATTTTTGCTCCGATTGTCATGAAACTTGGTCAGGATGTTTGTCCCAATGATTTCTTGGACGAGTTCGAACATGGGTCATCTGGGTCCAAAAACTAGGTCACTGTTACTAAAAATAGAATTTTCTTGTTAACACTCTAGCGGTCACATTTTTGCTCCGATTGTCATGAAACTTGGTCAGGGTATTTGTCCCTATGATTTCTCAGACGAGTTCGAATGTGGGTCATCTGGGTCCAAAAACTAGGTCACTGTTACTAAAAATAGAATTATCTTGTTAACACTAGCGGTCACATTTTTGCTCCGATTGTCATGAAACTTGGTCAGGATGTTTGTCCTAATGATTTCTTGGACGAGTTCGAATATGGGTCATCTGGGTCCAAAAACTAGGTCACTGTTACTAAAAATAGAATTATCTTGTTAACATTCTAGCGGTCACATTTTTGCTCCGATCGTCATGAAACTTGGTCAAGATGTTTGTCCCAATGATTTCTCGGACAAGTTCGAATATGTGTCATCTAGGTCCAAAAACTAGGTCACTGTTGCTAAAAATAGAATTATCTTGTTAACACTCTAGCGGTCACAATTTTGCTCTGATTGTCATGAAACTTGGTCAGGATGTTTGTCCTAATGATTTCTCAGACGAATTCGAATATGGGTCATCTGGGTCCAAAAACTAGGTCACTGTTACTAAAAATAGAATTTTCTTGTTAACACTCTAGCAGTCACATTTTTGCTCCGATTGTAATGAAACTTGGTCAGGATGTTTGTCCCAATGCTTTCTCGGACGAGTTCGAAAATGGGTAATTTGGGTCCAAAAACTAGGTCACTGTTACTAAAAATAGAATTTTCTTGTTAACCCTCTAGCAGTCACATTTTTGCTCTGATTGTCATGAAACATGGTCAGGATGTTTGTCCCAATGATTTCTCGGACGAGTTTGAATATGGGTCATCTCGGTCCAAAAACTAGGTCACTGTTACTAAAAATAGAATTTTCTTGTTAACACTCTAGCAGTCAAATTTTTTCTCCGATTGTCATGAAACTTGGTCAGGATGTTTGTCCCAATGCTTTCTCGGACAAGTTCGAGTATGGATCATCTGGGTCTAAAAACTAAATCACTGTTACTAAAAATAGAATTTTCTTGTTTACACTCTAGCGATCACATTTTTTCTCCGATTGTCATGAAACTTGGTCGGGATGTTTGTCCCAATGATTTCTTGGACGAGTTCGAATATGGGTCCAAAAACTAGGTCACTGTTACTAAAAATAGAATTTTCTTGTTAATACTCATGGTCACATTTTTGCCTCGAATGTCATGAAACATGGTCAGGATGTTTGTCCCAATGATTTCTTGGACGAGTTCGAATATGGGTCATCTGGGTCCAAAAACTAGGTCACTGTTACTAAAAATAGAATTTTCTTGTTAACACTCTAGCAGTCATATTTTTGCTCCGATTGTCATGAAACTTGGTCAGGATGTTTGTCCCAATGATTTCTCGGATGAGTTCGAATATGGGTCATCTGGGTCTTGGTCACTGTTACTAAAAATAACTTTGTTGTACTCAGGTGAGCGATAAAGGGCCATCATGGCCCTCTTGTTATTACTAGTGTTTGATAGCAGAAAACTCAATTAAATTATTGTCAAAAATTGCTTTATTTAAAGTCGTTAAAAGAATCGGAAGAAGCGATTCGGATTGCTACTATATATAACTGAAAAACTATAAATAGAAGCGATCCAATCTGGTCAAAATGCTCCGGTCTTTTCACTGCAAGCAATCCAAACACTCAAAGCGATTCAGATCCGGCCAAATGCTTCAGTCTTTTCACTCCAAGCGATCCAAACACTCAAAGCGATTTCGATCTGGTCAAAATGCTCCAGTCTTTTCACTCCAAGCGATCCAAACGCTCAAAGCGATTCGCTTTGATTCCATTCTGTTTCCAATTCCATTGCGCTCCTAACGGGATCGGTTTGCGGTCCACTTCTGATCCACTTCCAATCCGATTGTCAATTTCATGATTTCAGTACTGTATGGCCCCGATAGCGAAGTTTGTCATGGTACAAATTTATAATGACAGCACAGTGTCAAAACAGCAACAAAAATCACAAGTTAGGTCTAAATAATGAAAACAACTTTCTGGTGCAAGAACCTGTGCATGAAAGGAATTTAACATAAAAATCAAGTAATGTAACCTATAATCTAAGATGATTGAGTACAGATTATTCAAGACAAAACTAAAACATTTACAGTATTTAATGTATTAAATGCCTAGAAATTAATTCAAACACCGATGATGCAAGTATTGGGAAGGTGGGCATTTATTAGAGACATTATTGAAATTGAGAAAAGTCCAACTAGCTGAAACAGGTTAACCATTTCTATAAGTACCCTGTGTACTGTATAGTAAGTTTGTATACTTTCATGCTAATGCTCTTTGCAGAAATTGAAAAATATCCAACTTGCCAAAACAGGTTTACCATTTATCTCCAAGTACAAAATGGGGAGATAACCCCAGAAATTAGGTAGCCAGAGTTATGTAACTTGTAAGGGTCATGATCTGTGCACTGTAAAGTAAGTTTGTAAACTTTTATGCCAATTCTCTTTGTGGAAATTGATAAATTGAGAAAAATCCGACTAGCTGAAACAGGTTAACCATTTCTATAAGTACAAAATGGGGAGATAACCCCAGAAATAAGGTACCCAGAGTTATGTAACTTGTAAGGGTCATGATCTGAGCACTGTTAAGTAAGTTTGTAAACTTTTATGCCAATTCTCTTTGTGGAAATTGAGAAATTTCTACTTGCTGAAACACTTTTACCATTTTTCCAAGTACAAAAAGGGGAGATAACCCCAGAAATAAGGTACCCAGAGTTATGTAACTTGTAAGGGTCATGATCTGTGCACTATTAAGTAAATGTGTAAACTTTTATGCCAATTCTCTTTGTGGATATTGCAAAATATCCATCATGCCGAAACAGGTTAACCATTTTCCTAAGAACAAAAAGGGGAGATAATCCCAGAAATTAGGTACCAAGAGTTATGTAACTTGTCAGGGTCATGACCTGTAAACTGTTGAGTAAGTGTGTAAACTCTCATGCAAATGCTCTTTGTAGAAATAAAGAAATAAAGAACTTGACGAAAAATGTTAACCAGACAGACGTACGGAAGGAAGGATGGACGACGGACGGACAGACAGACGGACAGTTCAATCACTAGATGCTGGGGGGCATAAAAATTCCACTCTGAACTATGAATAGGCAGCTTTAACTTTAAGCAAAAGAAAATGTCTAAGCACAATAAATTTCTATGCACAGTAAAAAAATTTAAGATAAATAAAGTGTTAAGCACAAAAAATGTCTAAGCAAAATAAAATGTCTAAGCACAATAAAATGTATAAGCACAATAAAATGTTTAAGCAAAAAGATGTCTTAGCAAAATAAAATGTCTCAGCACAATAAAATGTCTCAGCGAAATAAAATTTCTTAGAAAAATAAAATGTTTAAGCACAATAAAATGTTTAAACAGAAAAAAATGTCTAAGCGCAATGAAATGTTTAAGCAAACAAAATGTTCAAGCAAAATAATATGTTTATGCAAAATAATATTTTTATGCAAAATAAAATTACACAAGAGAGACATGTCTGTAAGTTTCAGTCCTTGAAAAGATTCTCCCTGATAATGATTGACACCATTTTAAATTTTCAGGAGACAGAGAAGGGAAGATTTTACAGTACTGATGATTATGTCGCACATCTTGTTGTAACCAAGGACATGAAGAATGTATTCCTCGTGACAAACAAGTAAGTACTTTTCCGTAATGTCAGGCATGAACTTTCTTTTCTTCCTGACAAACAAGTAAGTACTTACAAATATAGTTGTCCATAATTGCATGTTTGGTGGTACTTTCTTTTCTTCAGTTTTCTTGAATTTCTTTGGAAATTCTGTACTTTCTATACTCTGCAGGCTTACCTGAAGAGGAGTATGTGGCTATTCTTAACCATTTTCAATTTTAATAACTTACTGGGATCATTCATATTACTGGACAAAAAGTGATGATTTTTCCTTCCAACTTTTTTTATTTTGCATCATAATCATGAAAAACTTTGATGGAGAAATTACCAGCTCTTCTATTACACAAGCGTTATTATTTGATACTGAAAGGAATGTTGTATTCTATGAAAAGAGTCTACAAAAGAAGGCAGTATGGCAGCAGAAAAGGAAGCTCAATTTGCCAGACAAAGCGTTTACATATAATTTTTTTAGTTTTTATTTTAAATTTTGAAAATTCTTTCATAAACATTCACTAAGCGACCTTTCTCATTTTAAGCATCATAATTTACATCTGGAAAACCTCTCAATTTTTCTATAAATAGATATAAGTGCTAAAGCTTAAGTGAGGTCCTAATTGGGTGAAAATGTTAGGTAGTAAGTGTAATATATTATATAAAATAATAAGTGTATATGATTGCGTCATCAATTTGTGATGATCTTTACGTCTGTTGCTTATTATTTCCTATATACTTGCACAAAAAGCATGTTTTGTAATTTAATGAGACATCTTCAAGCACCCTTTGGGTGCTTCTAGACTGGCCCATGCGCAGTTACGATAAATCTCCCACAGTCATGACAGTATAATAAAAACGCATTGTAAACAAAAGGATATGTAGTAAAATATCATTATTGTACATGAAAATAAACTGACTGCGATGTTGTTGATATTTACATGCGGAAGCAAAAGGTGTCTGCATGATTCTGACGTAATTGTCCCAGAATCTGTTCAAAATTAGAGTGTTTATTCGACAGATATAAATTTTGTCTGGTAAATTAATTGTCCAGTAAATACAGAGGATCCTAGTAGTGTTGGATTTTACTTTAGTAGTGTTTATATGATCAAAGAACGTAACTCTATAATCAATAGGTAGAACTTTTATCACAAGGGCAAATAGTGTAGATCCAGATTACTTGTCACCCTAGTGCAAAAACGGTGAAAGTACAATTTACATAAGAGGGAATTATACTGTTTATCCACAAAGCTAATGATCTGAAATGGGTGCTACACATTCTGGTAAATAATATTTTGTAAAAAAAAGTACATTAAATAGATAAGATAAAGAGAGAGAGAGAGAGATTTCAGAGAGTAAAATAGATTCAAAATAGTACCTGACATTGGTGCATATCTGATGATTAATTAGCATTACATTAAAAGTTACACCTTTATTCCATAGATACACCTTTATGGCATGATCTAACAGTGTAGATTCAGATCAGCTGGCACATCCATGCCATCTAATCAGGATCTGCACTGCTCACATTTTGATTCATTAGGATATTTCTGACCATTAAGTGAACAGTGTTACTGTAGATCATGATAAGATGGCACTAGACTGTTCACCTGTGTGATAAAAGGTGTATATAATGGAGTAAATGGTTATAAGTTGAATGTGACAAGTAAGCCCAAATACAACATAATGTTAAACATTCTTATCAGCAATAACCTAGTGAAACAAAAAGTGAACATTGCTGATTGCATTTAATTATTATAATGCAATAATTGTCTTCTTCAGCAAATTTATATAAGGCCAAATAGAGCAGTTTATAATGTCAAGAATTCAATTAAGAATATGACCAATTAGCTAGTGATGTTGCGATGATCGAAAGACATCGATTAATCATCATTAAGAACCTCTCGATGCCGATAATCAATGTCATTATCCAATAATCGATTTAAACCGATGTATACCCCCGGCTGTAAACTACTGCACAATTAAACATATCTTGGTCAATATTTGTACTATAGTCATGATTGAAATTAATTGGTAGGGCCTTTTGGGGATTAAGTGCTATCAACAACGTACTTTGGGGTGTGTATTCTTTGTTAAGCATTGTTCATTCATTCTAATCAGTGCATATTTAATACAAGAAAAAGTCGTCGCCCCGCGCCGAAAACCAGGTTTTCATTTAATACTTATACTTTTGTAAAGAAAATATCTGATATGAAGAAACTGAACTTCTATTTTTAGCAACAGTGACCTTGATCTTGATCACAGACTTCTGAGTAGAAATCCCAGTTGCGTCTTGGTATCAGCTACCCAAAGAAAGTTTGGTGTCAATAGATCACAGCTAACCCAAGTAATAAGGAGAAACCTTAATTTCTGTTTTAAGCAAAAATGACATAGACCTTTATCACAGACACCTGGGTATCAATCCTAAGTAGTGTCTTGATATAAGCTATCCACAAACCAAGTTTGGTGTCAATAGGCCAAAGAAAACTCAAGCTATTGAGAAGAAACTGAATTTCTATTTTTAGCTTCAGTGACCTTGAGCTTTATCACAGGCACTTGGGTAACAATCTCAAGCTGCATCTTGATATTAGATACCAACACCAAGTTCGGCGTAAATATACCAAAGCAAACTCAACTTATTGAGGGAAAACTGAGTTTCTATTTTTAGCAACAGTGACCTTGACCTTGATCACAGATACCTGTGGCAATCCCAAGCTGTCTTTTGATATCAGCTACTCATATACTAAGTTTGGCATCCAGAGGTAAAAGCAAACTCAAGTTATTGAGGGAATGCTGAATTTCTATATTTAGCAAGTGACTTTGACCTTTATCACAGACACCTGGGTAGCAATCTCAAGCTGCCTGTTGATATAAGCTGCCCACAAACCAAGCCAAGCGTCAACAGGCAACTTGGCATCAACAGATAACATTCACAAAATACTTAACAAAAAATCTAAATCAAAAAGGGGCATAACTTTTGGAAAACACAGTCAGGGGTTATGAAACTTGACCTGATAATAGGTACTGTGATGTGAAACAATTATGCAAAGTTTCAAAGCTATACCTTGAATGGTAACTGAAAAAACACAACATTCACAAAAAACTTCACAAAATTTCTAAGTGAAAAAGGGGCATAACTTTGTCAAAATACAGTCAGGGATTATGAAACTTGTCCTGATAATTGGTATTGATATGTCAGACAACTATGTTAAGTTTTAAAGTTGTACCTTGAACGGTTACTGAGAAAAACACAACTTTCACAAAAAACTTTACAAAATTTCTAAGTGAAAAAGGGGCATAACTTTGTCAAAATACAGTCAGTGATTATGAAACTTGTCCTGATAATTGGTATTGATATGTCAGACAACTATGTTAAGTTTCAAAGTTGTACCGTGAACGGTTACTGAGAAAAACACAACTTTCACAAAAAACTTGACAAAATTTCCAAGTGAAAAAGGGGCATAACTTTGTCAAAATACAGTCAGGGATTATGAAACTTGTCCTGATAATTGGTATTGATATGTCAGACAACTATGTTAAGTTTCAAAGTTGTATCTTGAACGGTTACTGAGAAAAACACAACTTTCACAAAAAACTTGACATAATGTTGACGCCCGCCCGCCCGCCCAACGACATACCCCAATCTAATAACCTGGATTTTTCTAAAGAAAACCTGGTTAAAAAACACGCAAAAAAGTGTTATTTTTGTAATTGGAACACCAACCTTTATGTAGAAAGTAGCAGCAAACACACAATAATAAGGGATATTATATAAGCTACTTATTAGAAACCATTTGTTAATGTAACACAGATATGATTTATAAACCGATTAATAATCGGTGAAATCACATTGGAAGTGGCAACCGATTCCAACTGATGATCGATTGTGATTTGCAACTGATATTCCAACTTTACAATAAGCCCAAATAGAATAAAATAAGAAACATTCTTGGCACAGTTTATGGTATTGTGTGGGATTAGATGTGAACAAATTGCTGACATGTTGATGGGGTAATATCAATTATGTTCATTAACCTCCAGCTATGTTGTCCATTTTTGATTACAAGTAAACCATCATTGATTATTACTTTCAATGTTATTTGAACATTTAGCACCTGTTAATCTCTGTTAGCTTCTAAATGAATTTTCATGGTATATGGCTATAAGGTATCAGCTGTCGGCCTGTTAATACTGCACGTTAGATTGAATTCAGCATCTTCCTTGAGGTTAAAACCATTACGGTACATTTCAAGTATTATTTGAGTTTGTCTGCCAATAAGAACATGTCTGTTTGCAATTTTTATACAACTGTACAGTGTACTAATTAGAATTGAACATGACTTTTTCATTTATGAAGGTGACATTTTGTTAAAATGTTCAGTTTTATTCTTTTGCTATATTTGATTTATGATTGATTTCATTTAATATGGTTTGCCATTTGATGTCTTGACATTTTATCAGTCTAGTACAAAAACCAGTCCACAAGTACTGGTACTGTAAGCCAAGTATGCAAGCACTAATACTGTTTACTTAGTATACTAGTGCTGATATTGTAAGTCTAGCATACTGGTACTGTAAAACAAGTATGCAAGCACTAATACTGTTTACATAGTATACTAGTGATGGTTTTGTAAGTCTAGTATACTGGTACTGTAAACTAAGTACCGTAATAAAGCACGAATAGTGTTAACCTGGTATATAAGAGCTGATATTGTAAGGTTAATATACTAGTACTGGTTGTTATTTTCCAAGTATGCTAGCACTAATACTGTTAACCTTGTATATACTAGTATTGATATTATTATCCAAGTATTATTATCCAAGTTTACCAGCTCTCAAAATGTTAATCTAATACCAGTACTAACATGTAAACCAAGTAAGCAGGCACCAATATTGTTAACCTTTACATTAGTGCTGATATTGTAAGGCTACTGAACTGGTACTTATGCTGTAAATCAAGTACGCAAGCACTTATCTTAGTACAGTCAAATCTCTATAATTCCAACTTCGATCATTCGAACACCGTAGATACTTCGAATTTGTATCTTAGTCCAGGCAAAATGCCTATATACCTTATATGCATTAACCTTCGATAATTCGAACACCCAATATTTCGAACTGAACTCAAAGTCCAGTCCGTCCTTTTGATTTTCTATTAATTTCACTATCGAAATTTCGAACTCCATTGAAATTTATCGCTCAGAATTATGACACATAAGTTTTCACACTTCAA
This sequence comes from Corbicula japonica, assembly GCA_038501625.1. NCBI lineage: Eukaryota > Metazoa > Mollusca > Bivalvia > Venerida > Cyrenidae > Corbicula > Corbicula japonica. The sequence continues at coordinate 667,398 of JAZAYU010000065.1, read as the reverse complement.
GCGGATAACAATGGCCGAATTATCCAGGTTCAACTGTATATAGTGTTAATTATGTAAACCAGGTATGCAAGCATTAAATTACTAGTACTGATACAACAAAATACAGCACTCACCAATATCTAGTCAAGCTTAACAGCTCTCTCTATAGAATTAAACATTATTTTCAAACTTAACCCTTTCCTCCATAGACACACCTTTAGTGTGTGGGCAAACAGTGTAGATCCAGGTCAGCTCCAAAAGATAACCCTTTCCTGTATAGATACACCTTTATTGCTAGGGCAAACAGTTTAGATCCAGATCAGCCAGCACATCCGTGCTGCTGATCAGGATCTGCACTTAGTGGTCGCATTTTGGTCAGAAATAACCCAATGAACAAAAAAGCGAACAGTTTAGATCCTGATCAGACAGCACGGAAGTGCCGGCTGATCTGGATCTAAACTGTTCGCCCTAGCAATAAAGGTGTGTCTATACAGGATAGGGTTAAGGCAAGGGCAAACAGTTTAGATCCTGATCAGGATATAAGCTGTTCACTTTTAGGTTATTTCAGACCAAGAGAAGAAAATTGTAGATCCAGATCAAATGGCATGGATGTTCTGGCTGATTTTGATCTACACTGAGATCCCGAGTGATAAAAAGCATATTTATGTAGTAAAGGGTTATTTGTTTGCATTTTTATGCCCCCACGAAGCATTCATCTGTCTGTCTGTCTGTCCATCCCCCAAATCTATCGGGCGGATTTCTTTCAAACTTACACAGATGATTAAGCAGGATGTGTGGATGATAATAAAAAAGAATTTTTCCTGGGACCATTTTTACTAGTTTTAGGGCCCTTCATTACAAATGTTGTTTAAGCAGTTGGGACATCAGTGTCCAAGGATGATCACTAAATTATATTGATGTAAATGTAAATACCTGTCGAGTGAATTACTTCCTTGTAAGAATATTTATCTCATTGCAAAGAAAACTTTAAACCACCTAGAACACATTCAGTAGACTTTTCAGTAAACAATCTGTACTTTTTTCCATGACCTCCTTTTTAATGAACTCCTTTGTCGTTTGTGACCATCAGACTTAATGCCACTTTTCTTAAACTTTCCTTTTAAAGGCATGTTCAAAAACAAAGGTATTATATTACATGAAGAGTAAAGCGTAGGAAGTTCTAAGGTTATTGAGTACTTCATTTTAGACATTTACAGAACATAGACACATGCGATGGTTCACGTTTATTCATTTATATTGCTTGGTTAGGTTATCTAAGAGTCTTGAAAGAAGATTGTCAGAAATCAGCAGTAAATGAAGTAGACAGTGCAAAGCTTTATTTACACATACCTTTTATTTTGGTATGATTAAAACAGTTCTTTCTTAAGATGGATTTCAATTTATGATGAGTTTTTTACAATTAGAATGTTTGTTTTTACTAAGGATGTGATCGAATACCAAAATCCCTATTCGAATATTCGTCAGACATATTTGAATATATTCGAATATTGGAATTTTATTCGACTTTTACCTGAGTTTAGATAGAATGTCCAGAAACTAAATGTGTCCGAATTTTCTTAATATCCGAAATATGTCACATTTGATAATTGTTATCCTATCAGTGGAGCACTGTTCATTCCTGTTAAATATCTTAAGATGTACGACTTGAGTAAAGAAGTTTGAATCAAAACTAGTATTGTTTGTTGTTATTTACGGATAGCATATTATACTGAAGAATAGACTCTGACGCTGACAGTCCGAGATGCATTCTAAATTTAGATCAACACGAACGCTTAAGAAGACTGTGTTCTATTTTTATGGAATGACATAGCTCAGACCGAAAACCAAATTAAACAGACATTGAAACACTTGATTGGATATTTCAACACATGTGATTTATAATTGTTGCATTTCATTTGCTAATTTTTCCCATAAAAGACCAATGAAAATATCCATAATCTATACCGTGGTCGCAAGAAAAGCAAACTGTCAACTTGCCAATTAGCACCGCGGGTGACAATAAACAGGCTTTAATCCATCGCCCTAGTAAGCAATCAGTCCAATAATTAGTTGTTAATAGTTGTCAAACCAAATATTCGAATATTCGGCCCCATCCCTAGTTTTTACTAGTTACATCAACATGCCAGGAGTTGCAACAAAAATCTTGTTCAGTTATTCACTCTATTATTCACACTTTCTTAATAAACAACATGAAACTTTAAAATTAAATTGGTTTATGACATGTGTACACAGTCATGATGAGGCCATAATCTTAGTCAAGATCACATTCAACGGAGTTATGCCCTCTGTTATACTAAGTAAAAACTTAATGTTGGCCATAACTTCTTTATATTTATTCATCAAGATTTCCTATTTTATTGCTTTTGACAACACGGTCATAATGAAGCCAAACTCTTTATGCCAAAGTAACATTTGACAGAGTTATGCCCCTTTTTGTTCTTCATTATTAATATTTCTTCATCAAACCTTCAAAAAAATTACTAATAACAAAATTTGAATAAAAATCCTTAGGTTAAGTGAAATTTGATGGAATTAAGGTCCTTGCTATACTTTGTTTTTGACATGAAAACTTAACATTGTCTGTAACATTTCCATTTCTTTTTTTTTACTCTATCATCAATGCTATGAAAACTTAACATTGTCTCTAACTTTTCCATTTCTTTATTTTATTTCATCAATCAATCCTTTTTTTCCTGACAAACTCCCCAAGGGCAACACAAATGTTCAACTGAACACCCATCTAGCTCTGTAAATATTTTCACAAATTTAATGTGCGCCTTTTCATGTAGAATTTTATACACCTGTTGATGATGAGTCTTATTAGGAGAACACCCATGACGGGTGGGTGTCCAGGCATCCAGGCAGCTTCCACAGTGTTTCCACTCGATAACTAAAACAGTTGTTGACAGATCTTCATAAAACTTGGGGAAAATATTAATGTGCTTAATATCTTGCTCAAGTTTGATAACCAGCCAAATAGCTTCAGCCACTTTAGAGTTATGCCCCTTAATTGGTACAAAAAATGGCAATTTCTTCGATGGGCTTATTTTGTGGTTCTTTGGCACTCTTGTTTCTTCATGCAGTTAGTTATATACATGTAGTTCTCAAGCGAATAATACAGAACGTACAATAAATGTCCCATCATACTATTAGCGTACCTTATTTCACTTGTTTTTCAGAAAAGAAAAACATCTGCATAAATGTATCTCTGTTATATTTGGCAGTAACTGTTATACTTTTAAACAGTATTCTCTCTTGACCATTTACTCCAGTCGCCATTTCAGCCAATCAGATGCTTGAGATTTGAGACTGGTTTCCAAACTCAGTTTTATAACCTTCAGCCCTGCTGTCTTTTACAGCTCTTGATTTTCATGTTCTGACCTAATTTATGCTTAATATTTATAGTCATGAAAATTGAGAAAGGAAATAACAGGCATTTATCAATGTTAACTTATGCAAAACAATTAACTTGATAATCAAATAGAAAACATTGTAGCAGATTTTAGACATTTATTGCATATTTCCAACTGTAATTGTAAATATCATCTTGAAGAAGGGGGTGTATATCCCAAAACAGAAATATCCCTTATATAATGGGGTAAACAAGTGCAGCAATTACTGTATTTAATATTATACAATTATTTACTTATTAGCTGGGAAATATGCTGTGATATTGACCTAAAAAATCGTTATTGACCGAGGCGATAGCCGAGGTCAATAACGATTTTTGCGGTCAATATCAACAGCATATTTCCCAGCTAATAAGTAAATAACTGTTTTATTACATGAACTATAATATATATATAATATTAAATGAACTATAAATAATATAAAATATGGAAACTTTCTGATTCTATTTATAGACAGGTCAATATCAGCAAAAGCGGGTCAATATCTAGATTTATTGACTCGGTTATTTTGGGGGGGGTGACCAATCGCGTTGCGTCTATTTATAGTTCATGTAATAAATCTTTATAAGTACTTGTCCTACTGACACAGTAACTTAGAATCTATCAATTGCATCATTTGTGGCTCTGACTTCCAACTCTGTTAATGCATGTGCTAATTTAATTTAATTAAATCTTAATTGAATGTTCCAATGAAATGAATATAAATTGGTTCAGTCAGTAATGCCCAGTAACCAATTTAAGGGCCATCAAAATTGAATCAACTATGGTTACTAAATAATGTGAGCTATAGGTGTTCTATTAATACCAGATCAGATGTTGACTTCAAAGAGTCAAGACTAACATTGTATTATATTTATTACATAATTAGTATTAATTACCACAAGATTAACTCAGATTGATTTTTTGACCTGTATTTTTTATGTGATGATAAAAAATCGCCTACTCAACAATTAATTTCTATGAACAGGCAAGTATATGTGGGTGCTGATAAAATTCGCCCACTTAACTTAATTTCTATAAACAGGCATTTTTCCATCATGATTTTAGCGAACTAGGTCACAGGGTTGCTCTCTGTCAACCCCTAACACCAAAGCAATTATTATCATTGTCAATATTTATTTAATATTCAAGCATATTTATTGAATATGATAGGTTGGATGTAAAGTATCACTATTAATTTTAGGAAATGAAGAATTTGTTGAATCTAGTGGATGAAAAACTGAATATTGTGCCAGACCTTTTATTAACCTTCTATGATTTTCTTTGATTACTACCTATTGTCAGAGTTGATTTTTTTTCTTGTCACTTGTCAGTGTCTTCAAGTAATCTGTTGGCAGCTTCCAGTGTTCCCTATTCTTTTATTTGTCAGCTTCCAGTATTTTCTATTCATCTGTTTGCCAGCTTCCAGTGTTCCTTTTCATCTGTTTGCCAGCTTCCAGTGTTCTGTATTCATCTGTTTGTCAGCTTCCAGTGTTTTCTATTCATTGTTATTCAGCTTCCAGTGTTCCTTACTAATCTGTTTGTCAGCTTCCAGTGTTCATTATTTATCTATTTGTCAGCTTCCAGTGTTCCTTATTCATCTGTTTGCCAGCTTCCAATGTACCTTATTTATCTTTTTTTCAGCTTTCAATGTTTTCTATTCATCTGTTTGTCAGCTTTCAGTGTTTTCTGTTCATCTATTTGTCAGCTTTCAGTTTTTCCTATATATCTGTTTGTCAGCTTCTAGTGTTCCTTATTCATCTGTTTGCCAGCTTCCAGTGTTCCTTATTCATCTGTTTGCCAGCTTCCAGTGTACTATATTCATCTGTTTGTCAGATTCCAGTGTACCTTATTTATCTTTTTTTCAGCTTTCAATGTTTTCTATTCATCTTTTTGTCAGCTTTCAGTGTTTTCTGTTCATCTGTTTGTCAGCTTTCAGTGTTCCCTATTCATCTGTTTGTCAGCTTCTAGTGTTCCTTATTCATCTGTTTGCCAGCTTCCAGTGTTCCTTATTCATCTGTTTGCCAGCTTCCAGTGTACTTTATTCATCTGTTTGTCAGCTTCCAGTGTACCTTATTTATCTTTTTTTCAGCTTTCAATGTTCTCTATTCATCTGTTTGTCAGCTTTCAGTGTTTTCTGTTCATCTGTTTGTCAGTTTTCAGTGCTCCCTATTCATCTGTTTGTCAGCTTCTAGTGTTTCTTATTCATCTGTTTGCCAGCTTCAAGTGTTCCTTATTCATCTGTTTGCCAGCTTCCAGTGTACCTTATTTATCTGTTTGTCAGCTTCCAGTGTTCCTTATTCATCTGTTTGCCAGCTTCCAGTGTACCTTATTCATCTGTTTGTCAGCTTCCAGTGTTCCTTATTTATCTTTTTATCAGCTTTAAATGTTTTCTATTCATCTATTTGTCAGCTTTCAGTGTTTTCTATTCATCTATTTGTCAGCTTTCAGTGTTCCCTATTCATCTGTTTGTCAGCTTCTAGTTCTCCTTATTCATCTGTTTGTCAACTTTCAGTGTTCCCTGTTCATCTGTTCGTCAGTTTTCAGTGTTCCTTATTAATCTATTTGTCAGCTTCCAGTGTTCCTTATTTATTTATTTGCCAGCTTTCAGTGTTCCCTATTCATCTGTTTGTCAGCTTCCAGTGTTCCTTATTCATCTCTTTGCCAGCTTTCAGTGCTCCTTCATCTTTTTGTCAGCTTTCAGTGTTCCCTATTAATCTCCTTGTCAGCTTCTAGTGTTCTGTTTTCATCCATTTGTCAGCTTCCAGTGTTCCTCATTCATTGGTTTGTCTGCTGCCAGTGTTTCTTATTCATCTGTTTGTCAGCTTTTATTATACCTCGCTTCGAAGAAGAGGGGGGTATACTGTTTTACCCTTGTCCGTGCGTCCGTCGGTCAGTCCATCCGTAACAAAACTTCCGTCGCAGTTTTCTCAGCAACTATAACATGAAGCAGCCTAATACTTTGCATATTGCTTCATCCTATAGTCCCATGTGGTGTAAAGAGATTTTTGTGCTCCTTGCTCATTTACTTCCTGTTTGTCGCATATTTTTAGATTTTGTTACTATATAGGTGCATTTCATCAACCAATGGGCACTTTTATTTTCCGTTGCAGTTGTCTAAGGAACTATAACATTCAGCAGCCGGACATTTTGCATATTGCTTTATCCTATAGTCCCATATGGTGTAAAGCGATTTTATGCTCCTTGCTCATCTTCTCCGTTAACCGAATACTTACATTTTTACACATAATTGACATATTTGCACAATTTCTGTCGCAGTTTTCTAAGCAACTATAACATGCAGCAGCTTGATATTTTGCATAATGCTTTATCCTATAGTCCCATATGGTGTAAAGCGATTTTATGCTCCTTGCTCATCTACTTCCTGTTAACTGAATACTTAGATTTTTACACATAGATGACAAACATGCACAATTTCTGTCGCAGTTTTCTAAGCAACTACAACATGCAGCAGCCTGATATTTTGCATAGTGCTTTATCTTATAGTCCCATATGGTGTAAAGCGATTTTATGCTCCTTGCTCATCTACTTCCTGTTTACCGAATACTTACATTTTTACACATAATTGACATACTTGCACAATTTCCGTCGCATTTTTCTAAGCAACTATAACATGCAGCAGCCTGATGTTTTGCAAATTGCTTTTTCTTATAGTCCCATATGGTGTAAAGTGATTTTATGATCCTTGCTCATCTACTTCCTGTTTAAGAACTATTTTTAGATTTTGTTGCTATAGAGGTGCGTTACACAATCCAAAGGGTATCTTTATCACTATAAAGGTGCATTACATAAACCAAAGGGAATTTTCATTGAAAAATGCAAATTACATTTGAAAGTCATATTTCTCACAGCGGGGGTATCGCTAGTGAGCATAAGCTAACAGAATTACTTGTTGTTTCCTATTTATCAGCTTAATCTCTAATCATCTTATTTATCTTCTGGAAGCCCCATATGTACAATGGATATTGAGTGTAGAAGTTAAATATAATAGCAATTATATAATCATGTCATATACTAATAAAATCCAGGCTGTTTAATGTATGTTATTATTTAATTAGAACAAACAGTAAAGCATGTGTAAAACACATTACCAAGAAAATCTCTTGTTGTCATTTGACTGTGGTGAAATCCTTTTTCAATCAAATAAAATCTAATAATTAAAAGTATCACCTTAGTGCAAAAGGGTATAAGTGCTTTTAAAATAAGTAGAAGTTATACCATTATTGCAATAACATGAGAGATTGTTCCTCTATTTCAGGAGAGTGATATTTGCAACACGTGGGGAAATCTTTGGCACATGGAATTGCGAATTTACTTATGTGTGGGCAGAATTAAAAGAGAAACCAAAAGTGTCTGCGAAAGGATTTGAGTTGGTGATGAAAGAAAAAGAGAAGAAGTTTTTTGGGTCATCAACATCAAAGAAGGAGATTCATGTGCAAGACAAGAAGCTGGCAGAGGTAAGGGGTTGGGGTTTGTAATTTAGGGGATTGGAGAAAGGTGCTGGCAAAGGTAAAAGTGTCAGGTTTGTTATTTAGGGGAATGGAAAGTTACTGGCCGAGGTATTGGGGGAGAGAACCTGGTATATAGGGAATTGGAACTCATTTTTAATCCTGATGGAAAATTGCTGGCAGAGGTAAGGGATTGGCGTCTTTCATTTAGAGGATCAAAGATCATTTTTAATTCTGATGAAAAGAAAAAAGGCTGCCAGAGGTAAAGGGGGAGGGGTCTTTTATTTTGGAGATTGGAGATCATTTTGAAAGCTACCGGTAATGAAAAGTTATTGGCTGAGGTAATGGGGGAGAGAATCTTATAGATAGGGAATTGGTGATTGTTTTTAATACTGATAAAAAGAAAAGGGCTGGCAGAGGTAAACAGGGAGGGGTCTTTAATTTAGGAAATTTGGGATAATTTTGAATTTTGATAGAATGGAAAAGCACTTGCTATGGTTACAGCGTCAATGGGTGTCTATAATGTAGGGAACTTTGGATCATTCTGAACCACAGTGGAAAGATGCTGGCCAAGGTAAAGGGAGGGGGGGGGGCATCTTTAATTTTAGGGATTTTAGATCATTCTGAATCTCAGTGGAAAGGCACTGGCAGAGGTAAGGGGATTTTCTTAATTTTGGGGGATTTTTGATCCTGATAATGAAAGGAAAGACACAGGCTGAAAGGAACATGACCTGTGAACTCCCTATTTTAGGCAGGAGAATCACAATTTTCTTTAAGTTGAACTCAAATCTCATGCATATCTAACACTTTCTCCCGACTTTGCATTTGCCTTGATAACACTTTCTCCCGAGCATTTGCCTTGATAACAATGAAACAGTTAAATTTTCTATAAGAAAATCATAATTATCCCATTTACCATACTGATTTTAATTATGGTACAATTAAACACTCTCACATATAAAGTGTCATTAATAAGTTGATTTACACCCTAGGTTAGCTGGCACATACAGCATGTTGTTTCCCTTTCCTCCATATATATACACATTTTTATGCATGTGCAACCAGTGTAGATCCAGATCAGACGGCACATCCATGCCGTCTGATCAGGATCTGCACTGGTCGCATTTTGGTCAGAAATAACCTCACAAATCAAAGGGCAGAAAGTTTAGATCCTGATCAGATGGCACAGATGTGCTGGCTTTTTTCACTTTTTTATTCATAAGGTTATTTCTGACCAAAATGTGACCAGTGCAGATCCTGATCAGATGGCACAGATGTGCCAGCTGATCTGGATCTACACTGGCCACACATGCCTAAAAATGTGTATATATGGAGGAAAGGGATAGATCCTGATTGAACAGCATGAATGTGCCATGTGATCAGAATCTACATTGTATGCCCATGGGATAAAAGCCATTATACAGTAGAGCTAAGGGTTGAAATAACGTATAAATTTTATATTTTACAGTGGATCGTAGCCAAGATTGTGGAGGTGATGGACAGTGTTCATTAAAGGATTCAGAAAGAATTCAGACGATCAGAAATTCCGCTCACGGTTATTGTTGTCATGGCAACTGAGGACTTTATATGAGTCATACCTACAGGGGGCTGTTCCCTTTAATTATTAAAAAGTGCTGATTATGAAATTTAGCTTTGGTAAAATAGGCTTGTCTTTCTTTGAATATGGCTAGTCTCTTCATGTTTTGCAGGAAAAATTAAATGTACAGTAAAGCATATAGAAAATAGTGAGACAGTATGTATGTGACTCTAGTTAGGTCTATATTTTAAGGATTAAGTAGCGTAACTTTTTCTTAATAAGACAAAAGATATTAAATGTTTTTACAGGTATTTAAACTAAAAATACTGAATTTTGTTTATTTGATGTACTGTTAGATGAATTAGGACACTCTTATTTTGACATGGGCTGTAGGTTCTAGCATGTATTATTGATATGCAATATTTCAGGCAGACAAAACAATAATGTGAAATATTGTAATGTGACCATTTTACAATTGACCAATCAGAATTTCTCATCGGTCCATGAATTGTGTTCATGAGATTGGAGTAAAGCTTGTTGACAGCGGCAAATGTACCTCATATTTGTCAAGTCTCCCACTTTAAACTTTTTAATACCAGACAATAATTCCTCTATATGTATGGGTGTTTTAACGAAATAGTGACAGATATATGTTGAAATTTAGTTTATGACAACCGTTTATGCTGCGGATACACCTTTTGTCACATGGGTGACCAGTGTAGATCCAGATCATCCTGCATATTTGTCACCTGATCTAGATTTACATCTAGCTACCACAAGAATCTGTGGATGTTTCTTGGTCTGAAATAATGTAATAAATCTAATAGCAAACAGAGTTGATTTTAACTGTATACACATGGGATAACAGGTGTATGTATAAGGGTTGATGTAATGAGTTTATCCCTTTCCTGTATAGATACATCTTTATTGCTAGAGCGAACAGTTTAGATCTAGATCAGCCAGCACATCCATGCCGTCTGATCAGGATCTAAACTGTTCGCTTTTTGATTCATTATCTTATTTCTGACCAAAATGCGACCAGTGGAGATCCTGATCAGACGGCACGGATGTGCCTGCTGATCTGGATATAGTGGTCACACATGCGTAAAATTGTCTATATATCAAGGAAAGGGTTAAGTGCTTATATACACTGTATATATATATATATGCTTTGTAAGACTTCTGTTTTACACAAGTCTATAATTGTTGTAACTTTAAATTATAATAAATAGTATTGTATATAACAAATTATCCAATAACCAATTATGAATAAATGGCTTTGTGTAGTCACATACTATTATGGGAATGTTGTTTTTATGTGGAAGTCCTAGCTCAAATATCGCAAACAATATAATGCTCAAACTTGATTTTCAGCTGAACTTTTTTTTATTCAAATTCTGAGTAAAAGTTGGTTACTTACTTGGAATACTTGATAAAAAAGAAATAAAATCTTCCTTAAGCCATGGAAGACTTTCACTCAAAGTCTTGCTGAGACATTCTAGAAAACATGTTTGAGTTCAGGTTCAGACTTTTGAGTTTCTACTCAAATTGTGTTTTGAAATGTTTTAATAAGAATATTCCAATAACAAATTTTTAAAGCTGCATTTAAAACAAGAAATATTAAATAAACTTATTCCTGAAACTGAAATGAAATCAGGTAAGCTGTGTATTTTCAAGATTGAAAAATTATGGCTAAGAGTTGAGATTTAAATCCATTTTTGTGATAATGGAGCCAGAAGTTAGGTATAAAACTATACTGAATAATATTAATGTTGCTGAAACTGTCAACAGAGTAGCTGAGTTTAGTCGGTTTACATTTGTTTTCAGTATATATTTATGAATGATAGAACAGTTAGCTGAAAAATCAATGTCCATTGTTACTGTAGATCACCAGCTTTGTGCCTGTATCACAGATATAATCACATAGCATCACCGGCTTTATTATAAAGTGTGCAATATTGTACCTTGCATATATCCACAACATAGTTTGAAGCAGCATTTAGGCTGAATCCTGCATTGTTTTGGACTTTTAGAATAATTAATTCATATTTTGGGTTCATGGGAACTTCCCTGTTTTTCATGCCCCTCTTTTCACAAAGCTCGCTGTGTTTGGTTTTATCATCCTCTAACATTTTTTTTTAAAATGTTCAGTTTTTTTTCAGCTGACATTTATTGTTAAAATTAGCTGACATTTAATTTCAAATCAGCGGACATTAATTTTAATGTCAAAATCAGCTTAGATTTAGTTTAAAAATCAGCTGATATTTTATGATAAAATATTGATGTCAGTTATTGAAACATTGAGCTGAAATTTTATGTCAGACTGACTTTGATTTGTGTGTTTAAAAATAACAAGTATTTGATAATCTTTGTTGAAGACAAATGAAAAAAAAAGAAGTTAGGTTTTGGAATTCCATTTTTGTCAACAAAAATCAATTAGTCTGTTATGGGAAATTCGACCCAGTTCTAAACCAAGGCCCAAGATCATAAAACTAAGACTGGTAACCAGTCTTAAATCTCAAGCATCTAATTGGCTGAAATAGTGACCTGTTGCCATTTCAGCCAATCAGATGCTTGAGATTTTAGACTGGTCTCCAGATTTAGTTTTATGATCTTGGACCCAGTAAAGTGATGATGAAATGACAGCTTGTAACAAGGAAAAATGCTGTTTTTATAAAGTTGTCCATGATCTGGGATCTGTGCCTTCTTTATAAGCAAGGCAATTTACTGCTGTAATATATTTTTTGAATAATACTCATTGCTGTTTCTCTTTGTCCCAGTGTTATCCATGTTGTTAGACAACATAGACTTCTCCTCTTTACTGCATAGGATAGGGCTTTAACCCTTTTACTACATAGACACACTTCTATTGTGAGGGCAAACAGTTTTGATCCAGATCAGCTGGCACATCTGTGCCATCTGATCAGGATCTGCACTGTTTGGTTTTTTGATTAATTAGGTAATTTCTGACCGAAAAGCTACCAGTGCAGATCCTGATAGACGGTACATATGTGCCGGCTGATCTGGATCTACACTGGTCACACAAGTAAAAGGTGTATATATGGAGTAAAGGGTTAATGCCATGGGTTTCCATCCATTCTGAGATCAGTCGGCACATCCATGCTGTCTGATCAGGATCTGCACTGTTTGCCTTTGATTCCTCAGGTTATTTCTGACCAATAAGTAACCAATGTTGATCTAGATCTGATCGCATGGACTTACCATCTGATCTGGTTGTACAATGGATGTAGTTGAGATAAAACTGGTATAGATGGAGTAAAGGGTTAAATTATGTTTAATTTATTTTAGCACTAATATTTTTTTTTGGTGTTAATGATTATTCTCTTTGCTTCTCTATGTATCTGCTTTAAGTAATTAAATGATTTATTATTGTAACATATTCATTCTATGTCAAGCTAACATTGAATAAACAAACTGTGTCATGCAAAATTATGTCTTTGGAAATTTGACAACATTTCTTGAAATGACCACATAAAGTTAAGAAGACAACATTGCTTATTATGCAATTCACTGGAAAGTATATAAATATTGTGGTCATAATTGTAACAAAAGGACATAATTATTGTTAATAGAAAATGAAATTTACTCTAAACTTAGCAAAAAACTGAAATTTTCCAAAATACAATTTTATACCTGTTTTCTGATAGCAAGTTTCAAATTACTGAACAAAGTTCTAATGCAACTCTTCTAACATTTCTTTTGCAAATAACGTAAGATGAAATGTTTATTCCAGATTCTGTTGTTTTGAAAACACAAATTACATGCAAGCTTTATTTGCATTTAATGCTTAACAAATGACGAGGAAATCATGGAAAAATCATTTTGACATGTTAAACACGACCTAAATGGAAAATTTCTTAAAGTTGTTGATGTTTTTTATTTGTTTTGCCACAGAAAATGCTGAAATTCTGATAATTGACATAAATATTATGCTGATTTGTTTGCCAATGAATTTGAATTGTAACAACTTCAATGTTCTGTTTGTTAATGTTTGATTTCATGTTTCCTCTACAGATACAGCTTATATCCAATTTGTGTCAATTGTAGATCCTGATCAGACAGTCAGCAGTCTTATCAGAATCTACATTGGTCACTTTAAGATTCATTGTATTATTTGAGTTTTAGAAGTGAACAGTTTAGATCCTGATCAAAATGTACAGATGTGCTGGCTGATATGGATCTACACCAGTTACTTAGCAGATTAATCCATTATTCCATATATACAAGTTTTGTATTGGCACCAGTGTACATCCAGATCAGCTGGCCAATCACCGTCTTCTGATCTGGATCTACTCTAGTCGCCACTTCATCAGAAATAAACCAAAGAATATATATGCTAACAGATGGCACCATTGTGCTGGCTTATCTGGATCTACACTGTATTCCCGGTCGATAAAGATGTGTTTGTGGAGTTAACGGTGATGACGGCAGCTAAGCAATAAATAAATGGAAAGAAATTTAGAAATTAATACATTACTCTGAACAGTAAATGAATTGAAAGAAATTAATACATTTAATGTGTACAACATACTCTTTGACAACTGAATGTACTTGTAAATTTTGTACTTTTTATTTTTTTTTTTCTGTCTATTTTTTTTTTCCTCAACCTCCTAACAGATGCATGTGAAGGTCACTATTGACCAAAGCCAGTTACAGAGATATTATTTCTGACAAATTCGAAGGAAAAAACTGCCACTCTATGCTTTGATTTAGGAAAATTAAAATTAAATAGTCAATTAAATAAGCAATTAGTGTTTCATAACAACTAAAAATTAAAATTTTGAAAAAACATTTTTTAATTATCATGTTTAAATTTTCAAGATTTTACAAATAAACAAAAACAACATCTAAAATATCAAGTGGTATTGTTTGCAAAAAGATTCATTGTTTTGTTTTTGTCCCATACTCCATATACATGTATAGTATTTTGCATTTTATTGCATGTGTGAACCAGTATAGATCCAGATCACCAGGCACATCCATGCAGTCTGATCACAGATAAACACTTTTATCTATGTCTTTACAGTCTGATAAAGAACTGCACTGTGGTCGCAATATGGTTAGAAATAACTGTATTAACCCCTTTCTCCATAGACACACATTGATTGCATAGGCTAATCTGGATCTACACTGGTCGCACATGCGTAAAAATGCGTATATATTGAGCAAAGGGTTAATAAAATAGCCAACAGTGCAGATCCTGTTCAGATGGCACCGATGTTGGCTGATATTTATCTACACTGTTTGCCCACAAAGGCGTATATATGGAGTAATGGGTTAGGTGGATATGTTTGAGAATTATTTAGAATTAAAATACCACAACCATCCATCACGAAAACTTAACGTTGGCTATAACTTTGCCATTTCTTAATATTTCTTCATCAAACTTTCAAATTATACTGCTTATGACAACATGGTCATGATGATGCCAAATTCTCAAGGTCAAGGTCACATTTGATGGAGTTATGCCCCTTTTTCGTCACGAAAACTTAACGTTGGGCTATAACTTTGCCATTTCTTAATATTTCTTCATCAAACTTTCAAATTATACTGCTTATGACAACACGGTCATGATGATGCCAAATTCTTTAGGTCAAAGTAATATTTGATGGAGTTATGCCCCTTTTTGTACTTGGATTTTGACATGAAAACTTAACATTGGCTATAACTTTGCCATTTCTTAATATTTCTTCATCAAACTTTCAAATTATACTGCTTATGACAACATGGTCATGATGATGCCAAATTCTCAAGGTCAAGGTAACATTTGATGGAGTTATGCCCCTTTTTGTACTTGGATTTTTACACGAAAACTTAACATTGGCTATAACTTTGTCATTTCTTAATATTTTTACATCAAACTTTCAATTATATTGCTTATGACAACACGCTCATGATGATGCCAAATTCTTTGATGGAGTTATTCTCCTTTTTGTACTTGCATTTTTATTCCGACATAGCACCAGAGGGTGACACAAGTGTTCAACTGAACACCCATCTAGTTTAATTGAAATATAATAAATTGTAATAAGTTTAATTCATAAACTGTACTCTTCTCCGGTGACATTGTAATTGTAGTAATTGTCTGATGTTTGATAACTTCTTCCGCTCGGCCATAGCTAAAGATTATAAAACTGAGAATGGAAGCCAGTCTCAAATCTCATGTATCTGATTGACTGAAATGGTGACCAGTCGCCAATGAGATGCTTTAGATTTGAGACTTGTTTCCATCCCCAGTTTTTAGCTCACCTGTCACATAGTGACAGGGTGAGCTTTTGTGATCACCCTTCGTCCGTCGTCCGTTCACAATTGTTGTCCACACTCTAGCGGTCATAATTTTTATCTGATCTTCTTCACACTTGGTCAGAATGTTTATCTCATTGATATCTAGATCAAGTTCGAAACTGGGTCATGTGACCTTAAAATCTAGGTCACTAGGTCAAATTACAGAAAAATCTTGTCCGCACTCTAGCAGTCTCAATTTTGGTGTGATCTTCTTTAAACTTGGTCAGAATGTTTATCTCAGTGATATCTAGATCAAGTTCGTACCTGGGTGATGTGACCCTTAAAACTAGGTTAGTAGGTCAAATTAAAGAAAAAGCTTGTCTGCACTGTAGAGGTCTTAATTTTGGTCCTATCTTTCTGAAACTTTGTCAGAATGTTTATCTCATTGATATCTAGGTCAAGTTTGAAACTGGGTCATGTGACTTTGAAATCTAGGTCACTAGGTCAAATTATATAAAAATCTTGTCTGCACTCTAGTGGTCTTCATTTTGGTGCAATCTTCTTTAAACTTGGTCATAATGTTTATCTCAATGATATCTAGGTCAAGTTCGTAACTGGGTCATGTGACCCTTAAAACTAGGTCAGTAGGTCAAATTCAGGAAAAAGCTTGTCTGAACTCTAGAGGTCTTAATTTTGGTTGGATCTTCTTCAAGCTTGGTCAGAAAGTATATTTCGATGATATCTAGGTCAAGTTTGAAACTGGGTTATGTGACCTTGAAATCTAGGTCACTAGGTCAAATTATATAAAAATCTTGTCTGCACTCTAGCAGTCTTAATTTTGGTCCGATCTTCTTCAAACTTGGTCAGAATGTTTATCTCAATGATATCTAGGTCAAGTTTGACAGGTGAGCGATTTAGGGCCAATTGGCCCTCTTGTATAACCTTGGGACCTGATTGTTGACATGTAAATATCTCACAGAAAGTCATGTCTAGACATCAATCTAACTTTATAAAAGCATTTAAATGCGAGTCCTTCAGTTGTCCCCCAACTTTTAAATGAAACTTAATGTTGCCTATAATTTTGAAAGTACTTTTTTTCATGTCATACTTGAAAAATACCATCTGCATGAACAAAGCCATTGGTGACGGCAAAAATGATAACTCCTGCTATATTGTTTTTGAGTTATGCCCCTTTCAAGTGCAATTTATGGCGACAGATATTCAGTTGAACACTAAATTCTATGTTAACATTGTTATTTTACATAATTTTAGGTCTTAAGTACACTGTGCTATTTTAGACATTTTTGAGATCTCATCTTGAGTTGTCTAACTAAAGAGTATCATTTTTCAGAAAATGACAAATTTGATATCTATCAAACAATTTAAGAGAAAGGTTTTTGTTTTGGAACCTTAACTGTCATGTTTTTTTTTAAATTTTTAATAAGAACAATCTTAATTTAAACAATGCCATCAGATGCCACATTTGTGTAAAGGGGTTTATTAAAAGAACGGAAAATGTACTTATGATGCTGCTTATGGTCTTGGAAGTACCATAATGGCGGACTGTCATGTGACAAATAAATAGCGTCACACTTATCGGGTAGATTTGGCATTGTCTATATATGTTTCATTCTTTGACAAAATACTCAGTACAGAAAGTGTAAATGGCAATACGTGTAAATACCTCTTTCCTCGGAACATTCTTTGCAAAGACAGATGGGTCTTCCAGCCTGACAGTGTGCCTTACATTTAACCCTTTCTTGGATATATACGCATTTTTACGCATGTGCGACCAGTGTAGATCCAGATCAGCTGGCACATCTGTGCCGTCTGATCAGGATCTGCACTGGTCGCATTTTGGTCAGAAATAACCTAATGAATCAAAAAGCGAACAGTTTAGATCCTGATCAGACGGCACAGATGTGCCGGCTGATCTGGATCTAAACTGATTGCCCTACTGTAGCAATAAAGCTGTATCTATACAGGAAAGGGTTAAGCAACCCCTCTAAACCCCACTGGATTCACCCCTGACATTGAAGAAACATAAAGGAGAGCAAATATATTTTTTGTTCTGTGCCTTTAATTTGAAAGCAATAATAAGACCTGTTTTGTTTTGAGGTCTAACTGTTCTGTGAAGCATTGAAGATGTGTTGTTTTATGTTGCTTGTAAATGATTTGGGATAATTTATTGCTATTCTTAACCCTTTCCTCGGCAATTACGCGTTTTCTGGCATGTGCCACCAGTGTATATCCAGGTAGATGGTACATCCGTGATATATAATAAGGAACTACTCAGTTCACTTCTTGATAGGAAATGTCATAAGAAATAAAAAAGCGAACAGTGCAGATCCTGATCAGATGGCATGGATGTGCCGGCTGATATGGATCAACACTGTTCACCCACGCCATAAAGGGGTGTATATAGAGGAAAGGGTTTATTCCTCTTGCTAAGCTGAAAACAGCTTTCTGTAATTTTTAATGTCTTTGCAAATTGTAGGTGACATAATTGTGTTGCTATGCAATACTCCCAGTACTAATACAGAGATAAAGGTCTTTTGGTTATTGTTAACATTTGCTTTGTCTTTCATATTTTATTGGGCTGTAATTGAATTTAACTTAATTTGTAATGAAGTTTGTATTAAACTGACAGTTTGAAAGAAAAGAAAGGGAGCCCTTTGTCAAAAAATACATACCAGAAAATGCAATATTATTTATTTTATGCTTATTGAGAGAAGTGCCCAAATACTTTAACTCTTTCCACCATATATATGCTATTATGGCGTGTGTGAACAATGTTTATCCTGATCAGCCACCGTTCATGCCTTCTGATTAAGATCTGCACTGTTTGCTTTTAGATTCATTAGAATTTTCATTTCTAAGATGGAAACAGTGCAGATTCAGATCAGATGTTCCAGCTGATCAGGATCTACACTGGTGGCACACTCAATAAAACTGATAAACAGGTATAATTATGGAGAAAAGAGTTGAATATGGTAGTCTTGGGTTTTTTAGCTCACCAGAGCCGAAGGCTCTGAGTGAGCTATTGTGATCAGAGGGGCACCAGATGTCCGTCGTCCGGCGTCCGTCGTCCGTCGTCCGTCAACATTTTCTTTGTTAACGCGATAGAGGCCACAGTTTTCAACCGATTTTCATCAAACTTGGTCAGAATGTTTCTCTTGGTGGTGTGATGACCCCTATTGAAACTGGGTCATCTTGGGTCAAAAACTAGGTCACTAGGTCAGATTAAAGCAAAAATTTTGTTAATGCAATAGAGGTCACATTTTTTATCTGATTGTCATCAAATTTGGTATGAATATTGATATTAATGATCTCTACTCAAATTATTAAAATCATGTTCTTGAATTGCCCAGGGGCCCCGCCCTGGGGTTTTCAAAATTTTTTTCTTTTAAATTCTGTTTTTAACCTTTGATTTTCTATAGTTATCAACCAGATTTTGGCACAAACTTTATACCATCTAAAAATTCAATCTTTCCTGAACAATTCATTCACTGGTTGTTCAGTGATAAAATTTGAAACAAAAATTTTAGTAGCAGAGTGAAAATTTTAAGTGACAAAATTTCAATAGTTCTACCTGTCTTCAGCTATATTAAGATGTATAAGAATGCATTATGGAGTTCAATGCTCTGGTTGCTGGTCATATTAAATGACCTACTGAACTTTCCTGCTTAGATCTGTGTTATGCAATATTAAGAACTTTGCTCTGGAAGTTTTTATAGGGTAAATTTTGACATATTCTATGAAATAATCATTTGTAATTTATAGCACTGAACATGGGCTTTTGTGAATATTTTGTTCAAATTTGTAAGTAAAGCAACAACAACAACAACAACAAATTTGAAGTACATTCACAAAATGTTCAGACTATATTAACCCTTTCATCCATATACACAACTTTTTGCATGGGCGAACAGTGTAGATCCAGATCAGCCGGCACATCCAAACAATCTGATCAGGATCTGCACTGTTCGCTTTTTTATGTATTAGGTTATTTCTAACTAAAATGGGACCAGTGCAGATCCTGATCAGACGGCAGGAATGTGCCAGCTGATCTGGATCTACTTGTTCCACCTGCGTAAAAATGCGTATATAAGGAGGAAAGGGTTATGTTGTACGTGTATGTATAAAAAATGGCTAGTTAATTGGAGGTCTCAGAACTCCAGCATGTGATTTTTTTCTAAGACTAGTATCAGTTTTCAGCAGTCATTTGCTTGAGAATTGAGTATGGTCTCTAGTCTCAGTTTTATTGTCTTTAGCCCTGATCTTGACCAAACTCTTTCCACTCGTACATATTTTTTTGCTATGCCAACAGTGTAAATCCAGATCAGCTGGCTTATTTATGTAGTCTATTCAGGATCTGCACTGGTTGAATTTTAGTCAGAATTAACTGAACAAATAAAAAAGCTAACAGTGTAGATTTTGTTTAGCAAAAGGGATATGCTGACTGATCTGGATCTACACTGATTGTCCATTGAAAAAAAGTATATATATGGAGGAAAAGGTTAAGCATTTTTGTAGAAAAGGTTTAGTCTATTAATTTCAAGCAAACTACTGTCTCAAAAGAAAACAGAGAGAAAGAGCTCTTGTCCGTGGTCAATGAATGACCTACTGAACTTTCCTGCTTAGATCTGTGTTATGCAATTTTAAGAACTTTGCTCTGGGAGTTTTTATAAGGTAAACAACATTCTTACTTTAAAGCACTTTGAATATCAGACTTTTCTTAATATTTTATTCACTGTTTGTAATTAAAGCCCCAGCTTTAAAATTATAATAATATAAATAAGAATATACCACTAAAAACATCATTTTTGTCCAAATAGACTCCAATTTATGACCTCTTTAACAGAACACAAAAGGTCTGGTCAAATTCTTTCTTATAGATGGGATTTTTAAATGATATTGTTAAATTGTCATTCACGAACTTTTAAGAAGCTAAATATAATGGAGCTATATTTAGCATTTATTTTTAACGACGCGACAACTTCATGCGCGATCTCGATTTCTGTGACGTTTCGGAAATCTTACTTTCGTTTTTAGTCGCGCGGACCAAATTTAATTCAGTAAATTAAAATTTTATTAGCCCGAACTAATGCTGCAAATTAGTGACTATAGTTCCAAATACATGTAATATTTCATACAAGAGCGGGTTAAATTGAAGTAATGTCGCTTTAAAACACCAACTACAACAAATTTAAAGCTAATTCTTAAAATGTTCAGACTATATTAACCCTAGATCTAGATCAGTTGGCACATCCACCCATATTATTTTATCAGGATCTACACTGTTTGCTTTTTGATTCATTAGGTTATTTCTGACCCATTGGAACCACTGCAGATCCTGATCAGATGGCACAAATTTGCCGGCTGATCTGGATCTACACTTGTCGCAGATGCATAAAAATGGGTAATTATGGAGGAAAGGGTTAAAGAGAGGTTTCAGCTGTATACAGTGTATGTAAACAAACTGGCATATAAATAGGGGGTCTCAGAACTCATGCATTTCATTTTTTTCAGTTTTTGGCAGTCAGATGCTTGAGAATTGAGTATGGTCTCTAGTCTCAGTTTTATTGTCTGTCCGCCGGTCAGTACATTATGCATTAGTTTGTTGACACTCTAGCGGTCACATTTTTGCCTCGATTGTTTTGAAACTTGGTCAGGATGTTTGTCTAAATGATTTCTTAGATGAGTTTGAATATGGGTCATCTGGGTCCAAAAACTAGGTCACTGTTACTAAAAATAGAATTTTCTTGTTAACACTCTAGCGGTCACATTTTTGCTTTGTTGTCATGAAACTTGGTCAGGATGTTCGTCTCGGTGATTTCTTGGACGAGTTCGAATATGGGTCATCTTGGTCTAAAAACAACATTAGTGCTTTTTAAAATAGAAATTTCTTGTTAACACTCTTGCCGTAACATTTTTGCTCCAATTGTCATGAAACTTAGTCAGGATGTCTGTCCCAGTAATTTCTTGGATGTTCTTAGGATGTTTGTACCAATGATTTCTTGTACGTGTTCGAATATGGATCATCTGGGTCCAAAAACTAGGTCACTGTTACTAAAAATAGAATTTCCCTGTTAACACTGTTGCTGTGACATTTTTGCTCTGATTGTCATGAAACTTGGTCAGGATGTTTGTCCCAATTATTCTTGGACGAGTTCGAATATGGGTCCAAAAACTAGGTCACTGTAATTAAAAATATAATTTTTTGGTTAACACTCTAGCTGTCACATTTTTGTTTCGATTGTCATGAAACTTGGTCGGGATGTCTGACCCAGCAATTTCTCGGACGAGTTTGAATATGGGACATCTTGGTCCAAAAACTAGGTCACTGTTAATGAAAATAGAATTAACTTGTCTTCCCTGTAAATTTGTTATTTCTCATTGCTTTTCAAAATAACTTGGCACAAATGTTCACCATGACAAGGCGGTGTGTCGAGTACAATACCGGTCTCAGAACTCAAGAGTTTAATTGTGTTCTTCTACAGTTATCAACCAGACCTTGACACAGAGTTCATACCATTTTAAAATTCAATCTTTCCTGAACAATTCATTCGCTGGTTGATCTGTGATTAAATTTGAAACAAACACTTTAGTAGCAGAGTGAAAAATTTTAAGTGTCTACAATTCAATATCTTTACCTATCTTCAGTTTATATTTAGAGTTGGTGCAATATTTGCTGTTAAGATATATAAGAGGTCATTGCTCATGTTCATTGTGAGTGCCTTCTTGAACTGGAATGCTTTAGGTCAGTGTTAACTTAATTTAACAACAGAGCTTGGAGATTTGAATAAGGTAACATTTATGTCATTTTTTACAGGTACTGACTGAATTAGCATTTTAACGTTATAGTACTTTGAAAATCGAGCTTAATAAGTATTTCATTCACTGTTTTTAAAGCCCTAACTTTAAACTTAAGTATGACTATACTATTGAACAATCATATTTGTCCATATAGACCCCAATATATAAACTCACTAACAGAACACCAAAGGTCTGCTTGAATTCTTTAGGGATCCTATTGTTTGGCAGCAGCGGCGGCGCCCCGTAGTCCCCCAAACTTTCACCTGAAACTTAATGTTGCCTATAACTTTGAAAGTTCTTGTCCTATTCACTTCATTCTTGGAATATATCATCAGCATGAACAATTTACATCTGTGACGACAAGAATGATAACTCTGGTTTCAATATTTTTTTAGTTATGCCCCTTTCAAATGCAACTTTAACCTGAAACTTAATGTTGCCGATAACTTTGAAAGTACTTGTCCTATTTACTTTATACTTGGAATATATCATTAGCACGAACAATGCCATCTGTGACGACAAGAATGATAACTCCAGTTTCAATATTTTTTTAGTTATAACCTGAAACTTAATGTTGCCTATAACATTGAAAGTACGTGTCCTATTCACCTCATACTTGGAATATATCATCAGCATGAACAATGCCATCTGTGACAACAAGAATGATAACTCCAGTTTCAATATTTTTTGAGTTATGCCCCTTTCAAATGCATCTTTAACATGAAACTTAATGTTGCCTATAACTTTGAAAGTACTGGTTTTATTCACTTCGTACTTGGAATATATCATCAGCACTAACAATGCCATCTGTGACAACAAGAATGATACCTCCAGTTTCAATATTTCATGAGTTATATCCCTTTCAAATGCAACTCTAACATGAAACTTAGTGTTGCCTGTAAAATGGAAATTACTTGTTCAATTAATTCAACCTCTTGTTCTGACAGAGTGTCAAAGAATGACACAAAATATAGGTAAACTGAACACCCATTTTGAAAATATTGCCTTAAATGCTTGCAAATACAGTAAAACCCCTCATTACAAACACTCAATATTAAGGGCACCCCAGTATTATGGACAAGTTTTTAAAGAACGCAAATGTTGTTTTCTTCTTGATTTATACCCACAATTAAGGACAACCCGCTATTAAGGACACTTTCCCTTAGTCCCTCAGATCTCTGTTATAGAGGGGTTTCACTGTACAATGTATGATCATCAAGTGTTCAAATGCACATACTTTTACTTATGACATACTTTTCATTGTTGCTCAATTGATTATTTTCCCTTGAAATGAGCACTATGTAACAGTCACAAACCCTGTAACGTGAACTTCTTGAACAGTTCTTCATATGGATCATTCCAGCATTTTTTCATAGAAAGAATAATTTTACAAAATATTATGACACAAATAACTTTTTCATTTTAAGACAGGCTAATATGATGTGAAACTTTTCGCATATATTCACCTTTAAGTGTTCAAGTGCGAACATGTTTTTCCTATGGTTTAGTTCATTAGTTTTAGGAGACAAGCAGATATTAATCAAATCTGCTAATGCTAACTTCCACAGTTTTACAGATTTTGGCATGACATTTCAACAGTTGTTCAGTATACAGTTTAGATAATTGTGCATGTCATATTTTTCATGTGAATGAGATACTTGAGCACTAATTATGGTCTCTAGTCCCAGTTTTATGCTTTTTGGCCCTGATATTCACCCAACTAGTCTTAAACTCTTTCATCATATACATGTATACACATTTTTATGCAATACCAACAGTGTAGATCTAGATCAGCCTGCTCATTTGTGTTGTTTGTTCAGGATCTGCAGTGGTAGCCTTTAATATATATATATATATATATATATATATATATATATATATATATATATATATATATATATATATATATATATATATATATATATATATATATATATATATATATATATATATATATATATATATATATAAATATATATGGAAAAAAGAGTTAAACATTTTTGTAGCAAAGGTATATTCTATTAATAACAACCAAACTAGTGCCTCGAAATAGAAAACATTATCTGCATGTATCTAATTGGTTGAAGACTAAACCCTTCTTAGAATTATACATAAGTGTAACAGTATGAAATGCTATAATACCACAGCAAATCAAGTAGAATAATCACCTTATCAAATGTGAAAACATATCTTTGTGTGAAACTATAAAACCCATTCTTCACATTGTTGAAAAGAAAGCTGTGTACTTGCTCTTTCCTGGAATTCTTTCCACCCTTTCATTTCATGCTTCCAAGAATCTGGTGAGCGATAGGGCCATTTGGCCCTCTTGTTTATTTAAAGTTCACTTTAGGGAAACATTTATGGCCGTTTACAAATTATAGTACATGCAGCGTGGACCATTGCCTTATTTTGACTGGACCGCAGTGTACCGTAATCTCATGGTGATTTGGTTGCTGATTCATATATTCAATGTCGTATTTGTTATAATAAAAACAAGTGTAAATTTAATGTTCAAAGAAAAACTGGTGAAGTAATGCACTTTTCCTTTTAAAAAATCTTATGTTTACATACTCGCAAACGCAAACACGTGTTATGCTAAAAACATGACATCACATCAAAATCCCCAAGATCAAACACGTTTTTTCTTAATACTAAACAGAATTATAAAAAGAAACCATTTAATTGTAATCATAAAGAATGATATAATATGAACGTTGATTTTGGGCGGGAAACTATTACACTGTCTTGATGACGTGA
The DNA here is from genome assembly GCA_038501625.1 of Corbicula japonica. Taxonomy (NCBI): domain Eukaryota; kingdom Metazoa; phylum Mollusca; class Bivalvia; order Venerida; family Cyrenidae; genus Corbicula; species Corbicula japonica. The sequence goes on along the minus strand of JAZAYU010000065.1, from coordinate 642,181 downwards.
CAGCTGTTTATCGAATCGAAAAGTCTGACATTATTTTCGCGGGAATCTGGATCATGCATGTACCATTTTGGCTTTCATGTGGGTAAGTATTTAATTCTTTCACATGTGTATGCAATTATAGAAGTGGTAGCAATCGCAGCACTCATAGCTTTTCATGTATTTGTCAATTGCTCATAAATTTAATAGCCGTTCATACCATGAACTTAAGTAATTTAGGCATCATAAGTTAGCACCTAAAAATTTCTTTTGAGCACATAGAAATATTTACGTACCTTTTCATGTGTTAAAAAATGGTATATTTTACATGCGCTCATAGCAGCGCGTTTTCAGACAACTGTTAATGTCGTCGCCGGCCTTGAATATTATCTGTAAAAGCTGGTCGGTATAAATATTAATTAAAAAATATCAACGAGAGACAACCGTTTTATAACCTAGTTAAACTAAATGGGAAATGCCAACTGTCAATAAGTAAAAGGGAGATCACATTTTTAGCTCGACTATTCGAAGAATATGTCGAGCTATTGTACTCACTTGGGCGTCGCCGTCGCCGTCGCCGTCCCGCTTTGGTTAAAGTTTACGTGCAACCTACCTATATCTTAAAAACTACTATAGCTACAGCTTTTAAACTTGGCACCCTTGTTCGTCATCATGTCCCGAGTGTGTATGCCAAGAACCATAACTCTAACTTTCATTTTGATCAAATTATGGCCCTTTTTTGACTTAGAATTTCAGGTTAAAGTTTGCGTGCAAGCTACTGTACAAACTCATAACTTCAATACTACTTATACTACAGCTTTAAAACTTGGCACACTTGTTTATCATCATGTCCCGAGTGTGTATACCAAGAACCATAACTCTGACTTTCATTTTGTTCAAATTATGGCCCTTTTTCGACTTAGAATTTCAGGTTAAAGTTTGCGTGCAAGCTACTATACAAACTAATAACTTCAATACTACTTATACTACAGCTTTGAAACTTTCAACACTTGTTCATCATCATATCCCAAGTGTGTATGCCAAGAACCATAACTCTAACTCTCATTTTTATCAAATTATGCCCCTTTTTCGACTTAGAATTTCAGGTTAAAGTTTGCGTGCAAGCTACTGTACAAATCCATAACTTCCATGCTACTTATACTACAGCTTTGAAACTTTCAACACTTGTTTATCATCATATTTCAAGTTTGTATGCCAAGAACCATAACTCTAACTTCCATTTTGTTCAAATTATGGCCCTTTTTCGACTTAGAATTTCAGGTTAAAGTTTGTGTGCAAGCTAGTTACTTTCATACTTCTTGTACTATAGCTTTGAAACTTAAGACACTTGTTTACCATCATGACCCTGACTATTTATACCAAGAACCATAACTCTTTCTTTCATTTTTAATCAAATTATGGCCCTTTTTCAACTTAGAATTTCAGGTTAAAGTTTGCGTGCAAGCTAGTTACTTTCATACTTCTTGTACTATAGCTTTGAGACTTAAGACACTTATTTACCATCATGACCCTGACTATGTATGCCAAGAACCATAACTCTTTCTTTCATTTTTAATCAAATTACGGCCCTTTTTTGACTTAGAATTTCAGGTTAAAGATTGCGTGCAAGCTAGTTACTTTCATACTTCTTGTACTATAGCTTTGAAACTTATTCACCATCATGACCCTGACTATGTATGCCAAGAACCATAACTCTTTGATTTTTTTTCAAATTACTGCCCTTTTTAGACTTAAAAATTAAGGTTTAAAACTTTGTATACCTTTATTTTATCTTACATCGGGTTTATTTTCAAAGGCCCATAACTCATCCTTGCTTTTTTTATATTTGATTTTTGCCCCTTTTCACTTGAAATTAGAATTAAGACTTGTAAATAATTGTTAAAGTTTCAATGTTAGTGTTTTTCATATGTACAGCTATATAAAAGGTTTAAAACAGATGTCCTTAACATACTTTGGTTGAAAGTGTTGAGTAATTGTGGGGTGGGTGGGTGCATAGACTATACTACACTACACTACACTACACTACACTACACTACACTACACTACACTACACCACACCACACCACACCACACCACACCACACCACACCACACCATACCATACCATACCACTGTACTGTACCCCCACCACCACCTCCACATACCACCAACAACAACAACTACAACAACACCAACACAAACAACAACAACACCACCACCACCAACAACAACAGCAACAACAACACGAACAACAACACCACAACCACTAACAACAACAACACCACCACCAACAACAACACCATCACCACCACCAACAACACCACCACCACCAACAACACCACCACCATTAACAACACCACCACCACCACCACCAACAACAACTACAGCACCACCATTAACAACACCAACAACACCAACACCAACAACAATATCAATACCACCACCAACAACAACACAAACACAAACAACAACACCACCACCAACAACAACACCACCACTAACAACAACAACACCATCACCACCACCAACACCACCACCACCAACAACAACAACAACACCACCACTAACAACAACAACACCATCACCACCACCAACAACACCACCACCAACAACAACACCACCAACAACAACACCTCCAACAACAACAACACCACCACCACCAACACCACCACCACCAACATCAACAACAACACCAACAACAACACCAACACTAACAACAACAACACCATCACCACCACCAACACCACCACCACCAACAACAACACCAACAACAACACCACCTCCAACAACAACAACACCACCACCAACAACAACACCAACACCACCACCACCAACATCAACAACACCACCAACAACAACACCAACACAAACAACTACACCACCACCAACAACAACAACAACACCACCAACAACAACACCATCAACAACAACACCACCACCAACACCACCACCAACAACACCAACACCACCAACAACAACACCACCACCACCAACAACATCATCACCACCACCAACAAACCACCAACAACACCACTACCAACAACAACACCACCACCAACACCACCACCAACAACAACACCAACAACAACATCAACACCACCAACACTAGCACCGACAACAACACCACCACCACCAGCAACACCAACACCACCACCAACAACACCAACAACATCAACACCACCACCAACAGCAATAACAACCAACACCACCGCCACCAGCAACAACACTACCACCACCACCACCAACAATGCCAACACCAACAACACCACCACCAACAACAACACCAACAACAGCAACAACACCACCACCACCAACAACAACACCACCACCAACAACAGCAACCAGCATACCATACTGTACTTCACCACGCCACACAACTATAGGTGGGCAAAGATAGTGGGTTGATGGGTGTGGGATCAGGGGTTTATGGGCTGGGTTGTGTAAACCCTAAAAAAAATCTACAAGAATAAATTAAGTGTTATTTATTGATTTATGGATTAAGAAACTTTTGTTCATGTGTGTTTGTTGGGGGTGTCATAAACTCCTGAATCACTCCCCAGTTTAAATGAAGCCCAGTTACAATGTGCTTAATAATTCTGACTTTTCGAATAGTCGAGCGTGCAGTCGTTTCCGACTGGCTCTTGTTTTCAAA
>JAZAYU010000065.1:607345-638054 GCA_038501625.1 Corbicula japonica | reverse complement strand
ATAAGCACTATTCATGGAGCTTTGTGCCCGTAACCCTTTCCTCCATAGACACACCTTTATTGCACGGGCGGACCAGTGTAGATCCAGATCAGCTGGGCACAACCATGTCATCTGATCAGGATCTGCACTGTTCGCTTTATGATTAGTTAGGTTATTTCTGACCAATGCGACCAGTGTGGATCCTGATTAGTTGGCACAAATGTGCTAGCTGATCTGGATCTACACTGGTCGCTTATGCTTAAAAATGCATATGTATGGAGGAAAGGGTTAATAGATGTAAGCTTTGGGAAGCAAACTGCAGTTACATGTACCGGTATTGCTTCTGCTAGCATGTCACCACTTGTTATTGAATATGCACATATTAAACAGTTTTACTGATGTATTGCTATTTATGTAACTGTCTCACATTCTTGCCTTCTCTTGATAGCTCAAACTTGTTATAATCTTATATTTACTTATTTAACCTTATAATATTTTAACTTATCCAACAGCATAGCATGAAATACTCGGCTGCTGTTCTGAGGTAACATTGAAAATGCCAAGTGCAAAGTCAAAGAGTCTTTACCCTTTACTCCATGAGGTATGGTTGTTATCCATTGGTGAACTATGTAGATCCAGATCAACTCGCATCTCCATCAAGTTGCTGCTGCCTCATCTGCACTGTTTGCTTTTGGATTCATTAAGTTACTTCTGACCAGAATGCAAACATTTTAGATCCTGATCATATGGCATGGATATTCCTGTTGATCTAGCTTAACCCTTTCCCATACAGATACACCTTTATTGCTAGGGCGAACAGTTTAGATCCAGATCAGCCGGCACATCCGTGCCGTCTGATCAGGATCTAAACTGTTCGCTTTTTGATTCATTAGGTTATTTCTGACCAAAATGCGACCAGTGCAGATCCTGATCAGACCGCACAGATGTGCCAGCTGATCTGGATCTTCACTGGTCGCACATGCGTAAAAATGCGTATCTTTCCAGGAATGGGTTAACACTGTGTGCACGTGCAATAAAACCCGTGTTCATGGAGTAAGGGATAAACAGATAAACACATCAGTATTGTGTCAATCTGGAAGAAAATAGTGTAACATGGTTAAGAAAGATATGATTCCTAACAGTAAACTGAAAATGTCTATAACGGAATATGTGTTTTCTTTTAACATAGACACTTTTCATATTGTTCAGTCTTGTTTCATAACTCTTAATTGTATTATTAGTTATGCCCCTTTCCACTTAAAATTAAGGAAGAAAATCTGGTTTCGTCTCAATGTGGCGTCTTCTTGATATCTGCTTGTATGGTGTTAAACATTTTCCAACAACTTGCTCATTTCTTATTTATGTATGATTTTTTATTTCAAGAATATACTTCCATTTTATGTTTCTGTATATTTTAGGGTTAAGACTTTTGTTGTTGTTGTTTTTCTATCACAATGATGACTGTTAAGCTTCAGATAATAATCACTATGCTTAGAGCTAGAATAAAATTAGAAATATACAAGCTGTCAGAGTGTTTCTTTTCCCAGGTTGGGTGTGCAATGTTTGTACAGTAAAACCCCAAAAAAGCACCCTGAAATTAAGACCAATCGGGTCCTATGCAAGATTTACAGAAAGGTAGTTCACTTGGAGCAGTGTTAAGAGTAGTTAAATTATCATTTCTAACTTAATGGCCTAATCCTCATGAAAATTAGATATTGCTGTCTAAATTCGGGGTTCGAGCGACCTAAATGAACAACTTCCGCATCTGCCCCTGGACAACTATTACATTTTACAGTTTTGCACCATTTTCTACCTTATAATAAAGACAATCCACCTATTAAGATCACTTTTTCCTGTTTCAGAACTGGTCTTTATAGCAAGGTTTCACTGTAACAAAATTATACAAGCTTATACTTGAGATCAAACTAGCACAGCCACAGTGCCTTTCCAAGTAAGTCCATGCAAGCGACCGTGCAACAACTGCATACCAGGGTCAGATGCAAGAGTTCCAGAAAAGGGACGCACTTGTGGCATTCATGAAAATTCCAACTTTCTAGTCACATTCCACATGAAAATTAAAATTTTGCTGCCGAAAAAGGAAGGTTCAAGCAACCGGACATCCTCTGGATCCACCCCTGGTGCTTCTGACAGTGCCACCATAGCATTTCCCCAAAATGATACACGTGTATTGCTGATAAATTTCTATTATCATTGTGTGGCAGTTGGATCTTATTTATACTTGGGTCAATAATGACTTATTTGGGCAGGCTAAAACTTGGGATGTAACAGAACCACTTGTCATGGTAACAGAACCTAGTCAAACCTCCTGTATTTGCTACCCGATCTCCACCCCCCCCCCCCACCCCCACCCCGAAGCCCGCCACGAATGCAAATACTGCGGAAAGCTGATATTCTTTGGTCAGTCTAAAGTGGAAGTAAAATAAGCATTTGAAATACAAAATATTTATTTTAACTGTTAATAACACTTCTTTTTCGTTATTTTGCATAGCGTTATTTCGCTTGGCGTTTGTCGTGATTTCGCCAGGCGTTATTTCGCCTGGCGTTCACGTGTTTCAAGAGCAACCATGTTTGTAAAAGAATTAAGCTAAATGTATCCGCCGATATTTAAACCATCTTTATTATGGATAATGGAAATTAAAAACTATCAAATCTATAATCATCTTAATACCTCCTTTGAGAGTTTATATGCCTATCATTGCTGAAGACAGTGAAGATTGTTCATTGTTTTCCTAATTTTACTGCCACAATCATGAATCCTTTCGGGCATCGGGCTGGGAACGGTCATTGGCAAAACAAATAGCCTCTTGGGCTTTCAACCACTTTCCACATTTTCTGCAGCAAACACAGAAGACTGCGACAATAAGACTGCGACGATTCTGTAAAGACTAGCTGATAATAAAATGAGTTTATTATTTGCGATTTAAATTTTTGCTGGATTTTTTTTTCTGCTGGATATATTTCTGCGATTTCATCCAAAGACCGCAGAAACACAGAAATATTGCGGCCGCTGAAATAACCCGCTAATTTTACGTAAATTTTAATGCGATACATTGACAGTAAAATTTGATATTGTGTACTTTTACCAAACGTTGGGTTAACTAGGTATAGATCTTAGGAAACATTCAGGAAATGTTGCGCTGAGTAGGCGCTACACAGGCATGGAGTAGTTTAAACGACTTTCGTCTTCTCAACTACGCGACCGGGAAGTTGGATATTGCCATTAAACCTTCGAAGATCTGTTCTGATTGCTAAAATAGTTGGAAAAAACACAGTGTTAATGAACAAATGCCAACGGTGTGTTCTGGATGAATTGTGGTGAAAAAGCACTAAAATTATCCTAAGGGCTTACCACACTTCTCCCAACCACGTTCATCGATAAAAAGAAAATTATCAAAATCTCAATAATGGCTAAATGCCGTTCAATGAAACTTTGCACAAATGAATGTTACTAATGTATCGTTATTTTGCATACAGTAAGAATGGTTAGAAAATACTACATTCACAAAAACTAAGCGATACAAAACATTATTTTAAATTCCCACGTGAGTGCAATAAAACTGATAAGAAAATGTTGTGTACTTTGTAAAAAACTTTCAACTACTAAAAAAGAAATCAGTGATTGTCATCCGTTTACGCGACCAGGAAATTGATGGTCAAACACTCTTTTACTAATATCTCGTAAAGTTTACATATGTAAGTCACGAGGACACAATAAATTGTTGTCAGTATCATATTACTTATGTGGGCATTTAAAATGATGTTTTGTGTTGTTTAGTTTTTGTGACTTTACGTAAATAGAAATTGAGGGAATTTTAAGATCTCGCTATTTTTCTTTACTGTTCTATCGTGTCTTACCATATGCAAAATAAAGATACATTTATAACATACATTTGTGCAAAGTTTCATTGAACGGCATTTTGCCATTATTGAGATTTTGATAATTTTCTTTTTATCGATGAACGTGGTTTGGAGGAGTGTGGTAGGCTCTTAATTTCAGAGCGAATTTTGCCAAAAAACTACACTGAAACTTTCAGGGCTTGTAAAGCTAACATGACCCTACACAAGTATGTTCTTTGTTTGATCGAGACCGATCTGTGTGCTGAAGATTAGGATCTTGGCCTAGGCAAGACTTTCAGTGTCCGCGAAGCGACTGGGGAGTTAGAAATTGTCATTTAAAACATTGATCTTAAAATGTAACTATTGTTAGTATAACTTAAATTTTCAGATTTTCTGAGCGAAAATTGACAAGCTACACCAAATCACTTGAAACTTTCAGGGATTGTAACATGACTCTGCACTTCTAGAAATTAAAAATGAAATAGTGGTCCAACAAAAATAGATAGGTCAGAGGGGGCACATAAGACACGTGCAATAATTTACGGCCGTTCCGTGTATATGGAAATAATTCAACGGCAAATTACTCAAACAAATTGAAGGACATTTCTTTGTAGTATAATTATTAAAATAGTTGTTGACAATCAAATTTAATTACTGTTGACAGAAAACTACTTGGAATTTTCCATCAATTAAAACCAAAAAAGCAAGAAGTTTTGATAAAAAATATGAAATGGAGACAACTCTTTTTTACAGCCAATCAGAGGCTTGAGTTTACGACTAGTCTCGTTTCTTAGTTTCATGATCTTGAGCTCAGGGCTGGAGATTTCAAAACTGAGAATGGAGACCAGTCTAAAATTTCAAGCATCTAATTGTCTGAAATGGAGACAACTCTGTTTCAGCCAATCAGAAGCTTGCGATTAGATTTAAGACTGGTCTCCGTTATTGGTTTTATATACTTGAGAGCCCAGGACTGGAGATTATAAAACTGAGATTTGAGACAAGTCTCAAATCTCAAGCATCTGATTGGCGGGAATAGAGACAACACTCGATTTAAATAAATGTGATGCATGAGATTTAATGTTGTGCGCAAGTATTGTGAGCTCGATGCCTTCTTTCAACACTATTTGTATTTGTTCGAAGGTACCTTTTTTACCGTGACGAGCCCCATTTCTAACAGTATTTTGCCCAGAGGTATTAACCAGGAACTGGAAAAAAATCGAGGGACGATTCTGGAGATTGGTTGTCCAACCAATAATGAATGACCTTCCGGAGGGATCGCTCATATAAGTTTCCGGTAACGACGATAAAAAGGGTAATGATATAAACAATATAACCAAAATCAAAGCTAGAAAAATAATAATCTCGGGTTAGGGACTAACTAAAATGTTTAGACTTTGCCAAGTAAAAATTTTTTTTTATTTCCTTACGAGGGAAGAGCAATTAAAATGCCAACCTCATACGATTAAGATTCGTCATCTTAATAATTATCATTTTAACTTAATTTAATTTGTTGGAGCTAATTCACCAAGACAACCTGTACTTGTTTGTACATATGAGAACCTGATGGTGGAAAGTGTAAGGTAAGTGTGCCCAAGAACCTTTTTCTTACCCCAGGTGGCAAATTGTTTTACTACTGAGCGTCTCAATGCGGTAAACCCCCACGTTTTCATTTTCGTTAATTGTTTGTGGTGTGTACATTGGAATGGATCATTATTACAACACACGCTCTCGTTTTCTCTACATCTTGGCTGTGTGAGGAGGCGGTGTCATCTGGAGGTATGAATATTTCACTTTAAAAAATTCGAACCCTAGTCAGCAAACTTTCGAGATTTGTACACGCTGGAGTGACTTGAACATAACATGACTTTACCATACTAGACCGTGCCTGCTTTGTTATTATTTTCAATTGACCGTGCCTGCTTTGTTATTATTTTCAATACATTCGTTCATAAAAAAAATACAAACCACAAGCTCAAAATATCAACAAGAGACCGTCGAAGACAGTAGATGCTCACCGGATGGCCATTTTATCACAAAAACGATTAGTTGTATAGCTAAGACCATGAATTTTGTAAATGGTGCAGTGCTATAAAATCAAACATAATAAACCCGCGCGTATGAAAGTTGAAGGGAAATGCTATTTTTTAACAGATTTAACTTGGGAAACACTTGAACTGGCAATACTAACAATTGCAAAGAATTAAAGTATACAATGCCCCGAACACTTCTTAGTATATCGCAGTAAAGTAGGCAGGAACCAAACAATGGCAAGTCATATATTTTCTATATCACTAGTCAAAACAATGGGCTTGAAATCATTTTCCTACAAGGTCCTGTGACCTTGACTATGAAGGTAGCGTCCCAATTTTTTTCTCGCGAGACGTCGTTTTATTATGTCGATTATTTCTGTTAAATAATTAAAAAAATCCAACTTTAAATAAAAATGTATTGGCTGGACATGATTTTGCCCATTGTGATCTTGACCTCCAAGATAGCAACCCTTCTTATTTTTGCGCGCGACAAGTCGTCTGGATACCATGATCATTTCTGTAAAATGATTTTTCAACCAACTGGATATACGTTATGGACCGGACACGATTTTGCTTCAAGGTCACGTGACTTTAACCTTCAAGATAGCGACCCGAATGTTGCAGGCGACACGTAGTCTCGATATGACGATCTTCTCTGTGGATTGATTTTGAAAACCAACTTTAAGTAACAATTATGGACCGGATACCATTTTGCTTCAATGTCATGCTGTGACCTTGACTTTCAAGGTAGCGACCCGAATTTGCGCGCAACTCGTAGTCTCCATAAGACGATCTCTTCAGTCCATTTATTCAAAATGCGACTTCAAATAACAAAGTAATAGGCCGGACACGAATGCGGGACGGACGGACAACGCGGCAACTATATGCTCCCTCCAAATTATTGGGGAGCATAAAAATAGCATTGATTTTGTTTATAACTGATTAAGTTTTGCATAGTCATGCACTCTTTCTGAAAGGGCTACTTTGTATCCAAACAACTGATTGCTCTGATAATATTCGGAAAAGATACAACACATAAAAAATTGCAATAATTTAATCATCCTTTATTGGTATAAATGAATAAAACATACAAATACTCCCGGAAGCTATTAAACCATGAGATTATATAAGTTCAACAATTAAACCTTTATCACTTTAATAATTAAGCAAATTTCAATAGTTTCAGGAAATAGTCCGCTAAAATCTAACTAATAGGCGTTTTTTCTTTTGCTTCACTCAACTTAGAAGGTGAGGGTCGTTCTCCAAAGCTGTTTTATTGTTATTATTTCTTTTCACGAAGCTCACCTTTAACGCGAAATCTGATGATTTCAGCAGAAGTGTAGATCTTTTATTGAAACAGCAGGAAGGTCGATTTATGTGCTTAGAAAACACGAATCCCGTTGTTATTTATAATTTGGAATAAAACTTGTTATACTCTTTGAAGAATTCGACATTTTCCGTTTTTCATCGCCGTAAACTATTTCTTTGTTTTATAATTGAAAAAACTCATAACATTTTATTTCAAAATACAGCAATTGACTTGAAAATACTAAAGGGTTAAATAATAGTACAGTGAAGCGCCGCTGTTTAGACCACCTTTGGGTCTGGACAAAAGTTGTCCTCCTAGTCTGTATGTTGGGTTGGAAAATAGTGCAAAAATCGGAACATTGAAATAGTGGTCTTAACGTGATGGTCTTAATATCGAAGTTGTCTCAATGAGGAGTTTCTCCTAACATATATCTGAGAGAACTTAATTCTAGAGATCATTGCTATATGAATGTTAGAAACAAATCAAGAAAAGTTTTACGCAAGCGTTAAAAGGGTTTGCCAAACTTTGTGACGCGTTTTACACATCGCGGGTCTGATGCAAGATTTCCATAAAGGGGTTTATTTCCAATTTTTTTTATACAAATCCATTCTCATTGAGGTTCAGGATAGAAGCTATGAGAAGATATTTTTATAAATTTAAAAAAGTGAAGGTGTTCATGACTTCATTGGGCTTGCTCAGTTATCATCATACTATCATTATTCAACTAAAATGAAATGCCCACAAAAGATATCTATTGAAATAATGCTTCATACATCACATTATTACTTTCATGCAAACATTAATGATTTAACACCTATTTAAGAACTGGATGCCTTCGGCAGCCTAAAAAGAAATCTCGCATTCACGTTAGGTCATTCATAATATAAAATTAGTACAAAAGAGAATCGCTTTACTTGTGCCAGACATGTTTACACTAGGTAGAAACGATCTGACTTAACTTTTAGTTCGCTCGTATCAGAAAAAAAAACTTTTTAAATAGTTTTCTCTATCTATACACAACAAGGAGTAGCCTCGATATGTTAACACTAGATTTTGATACACTGTGTGCATATAACATGCAATAGCGACGTCGAAATTTATGCGTTTAAACTTGACTGCCTTGCACATTATCCATTCATCTGTGTCAAAATTTCAGTGTTAGCGGCCGTTGTCATTACCAATATCACCAAAAGGTATCAAGTTTTAAAGTATAAATCTTATCATGAGATAATTCAAATATTTCAGGTTTGGTGATAAAAACTATTTCTTTTGCAATTTATAAATAATATTCTGTGTAGGCCATGATTGCATCAGTAGATACCTTTCCAAACACGGATCAATTGGTATAATTTTTTTCCACTAAGATATTGTGGAAAACTGTCAAATTCAGGCCAATACTCACTTTCACCGAAAAATGTACATGTACATACGCAACTGGCGTTGGAATATATGCCATGCATTATCGTAATGTGAGGTCGACAGTTGCAGCAACGAAAACAATAGGACAGACAAGCATAATGTATGATCAGGCACAAAGGTAAGTGAGATTTTGAAAGGTAGAATTATTTTAACTTAAGATTTAATAATAAAGCATTGTTGTATTTCAATTTCGGTCAATATGATGATTTATCGACCTACTGGTCAATATTGCTTCATCAGTTCGATATCGACCTCACTGAAATGCAATAGTTATATATAATCAAAACCTGAAAGGGTGTTCGAGGCAGCCTTGCATAACATCTTTGCATGTGCTAGGAAAAAGCGAGAGTTGGAAATGCAAGGGCAACACCATGTGGGAAAATAATAACAGCAACCATTGTAAATCGAAGGTCTGAAGTACAGACTGAATTTCAAAATGGAAGACAGCGGTTCCTCGGAGGTCCTATTTTGACGCTTGCCCTATTTTGAAGCCTTAATTGTTTTCATCTCAATTTCATTTTAATTATTTAAATATAATATCTAGTGACGTTTTTTTCTACCAGTCTGCTAACAAAATTTAATGACGTTGATAACATTTTCTATCATAAATATGTTTAGAAATTTATTACCTGGAGTTTTTACAAGGTTTTAATTATTTACGTCCATTTTCATTAGAAATTCTTAATGCATTTTTACCTACATTGATAAACCCTTTAGCGTATATATATTTTATATGAATGTTAAATAAAAAATCGATTCTTATGTTTAAGGGCGTCAAAACTTGACTCTGCAGGATAGTGAACTCGACATTCGTGTCGAGCTTCAAAAATTATGATAGAACTATTAACTAATAAGAACTATTAACTATTAAGTTAAGCTAGAAGTAATGATACTTTTGTTGTTGTTGTTACTTCCCAGTTTAATGTCCCTCTCGCCTCTATACGAGGACATTATGGTGTGGACATACCAGCTTCCCATGGTGGAGGATTTTCAGGCTCGAGCGGGCACCTGGGTAGAACCACAAAGCTAGCTGGTTAGCTTCCTCACATGAAAGATCTTGACCCTAGTAGGTCTCGAACTCACAGCGGTGAAGGGCAAGTGTTTCTCAGTCGGAAACCTTAACAACTCGGCCACGGATGCCCAAGTAGTGATACTAGTACTTTTTGAATTTTTATATACAAAAAACACATTTAATCACTTGGTTAACATTTTAAAAGTTGTTATCAAATGATAAGCTGATCATTAATAAAAGTACAGTTTTAATTTAAATTGCTTTTATTGAAGTGAAATATAAAAAATACAACCTTGCACAAGTAATGCCTTATTTAAAGATAAATTTCTTTAAAGGGAAGTAATAGATTAAGGCACAAGGGAGATGTTGATAAAATAATCTTTTTCAAATAAAACATTACATAACAACTGTTCAGTTTTGACCCGTGAGCTGTGACCTTTCGGACAAGTCCACTGTTATAATATTAGATAGGTAAAGTGCGTCAATTTACAGATTTTCCGTTAAATTACTAATTTATAATCCATTAAGCCTGTTCAAAGCCGCTACGTCGTAATAGCTCAGTGGATAAGGATCTCGGGCTATGATGCAAAACATTGCAAGTTCGAATCAGTGACTTTATTTTTGTATTTCATTGGCTTTTTATAATTTTAATTTAGTTTATATGATATAATGTTATTTATCGAGTTGTTCTATCTTTATTGTTTTGCAATTTCCGTTTAATTTTGTTTATGATCATTTCGCTTTTTACAATATATTTTTGTTTAACAGCTTGCAGTGACCCCATTACACGTCTGACACCAGTGAATCCTGACGTTCTGTAAACAATTGTAGTAAATGGAACCTTCACTTCATTCTCTTTCTATTATTTGCATAATTAAAGACCATTATTACAGTGTTTTGGCATCATGCGAAACCTGTGTTTTGACTAATGCTCCGATCGACAATGGCCATCTGATCAACTTATTTGATGAAAGCGTAGTCGAAATTTGGAAGGTTAAATGACATTTTTGTCGTTGTCTGCATCAATGAATTGAAAAAAAATACATTAAAACAGAAAAAAAAGAAATCCCAACATGGAATTCGAACACACAACCCTTATGCCATATTAACAGAAATCAGTAGCTTTACTGCCACGGCCACGAGTCCTTTTGTTACAGAACAGCACAATTTCAACATTATGAGCTATGATGTGAATATCTTACTTCCGTATTTTGTGGAATATTCCAAAAATCTATAAATACAAAAGTACATTCACGGCTCAATGCGTAAAATCGGACTACAACGAAAATAAGAACCCTTGGGGTTACCGCCTTGGAACCGCAAAACCTATTGTCACTTGGGACGTAAACAATGTTCTAGGGTGCACAAATCTTATACATGTCCCAAGAGGTATTACAAGTTCAAGTATCTACATTTATTTCGGCTAACTGAGAAAGTTTTCAATACACAGTACCGTGACGCAACGTGTCTAACAAAATGTGTATATTGAATGCCAGTATTGGTATAGTTGTTTATAGATAACGAGTCAATCACGTACTTGTTTAAAGAGCAAAAATGGACTTATTTTTAAGTTTTGTCATGTAAGCATCCATCGTTAGGGGAGAAAATATTTCAAAATTATACTTTGAAAATATTTTTTTCTGTCACGTGACTGTCAAGTTATCGATCATGCACTGTATAACAAATTCTGAAACCTAATTATAAACGAAAAAAGACTGATATGAAAGAAACGGCTATTTAATCTAAATGGAATTTGTTGCTAAAAGTTTGCATTTGGGTATTAATGTAATAATTATGTTAAAAATCATACACAAAATATCCAGGTTGATTTATTTAAGTGCTAGACAGTCAGAAATTAAGTGGGAAGCAAATTTACTGGTATTTGTGGCTGTTAATATGGTTCGAACTTTCCTGTTACGTTTTTGCTACTTAATATAATGGTAAAATTAAAGGAATAAACCCTTGATAACAAAAAACCATAAAGCAAGTGTATAAAAACAATTTTGTAATTCACATAAAACAGTCTATTTGTACACTATCATATTGGTATAAAAAGATCATTTCGCATTTTTACGTCATGCACATCACAACGTCAAATTAATGACGTCAGCATTTATTTTAGTGACGTCAGCTGCTGCCACACCTCCGAAATCCCATCATTCGACACCATTCGGATGCTGGAGGCAAAATAGCATAGTCATAGCTTTTCTTGTCAATTTTTTGGTAGTCGTTTGTTTTTGTATTTTGTGTCTTTTGTATCTGTAAATCCTGTAATAGTTCCTCCACATCTTTGAAAACTGAAATTAAAAAAATTGTTAAAACTTCATGAAGTCATTCACAAAGGTGGCATCTATTGGTCTGACATACATGTACTTTTGCTCATTGTTTTTTCGTTTATGACATTTCGTTTACTTATGCTAATTGTTTATTCCTTAAAGACATTTTGTTTACTTTCGCTCCTTGTTTTCTCCTTTAAGACATTATGTTTACTTTTGCTCATTGTTTTCTCGTAAAAGGCATTCTGGGGCTATTCTGACCTAAGATAGGTTTCGCTTAAAATATCCGCTCAGCCGTTTCTATTTGCAAATCATCGTAGGGAATGAATTATTGACAATACGTGCAAAAACATAAATTTCATTATAAGAATCGTTAAACTCAAAGAGTTTATTTAAATTACCGCTAAAACGTAAAACGTCACCCCGTACGTCCAAGCAGTACTTAATACCTTTAAAGGCCGTTCGGCACAATATTTATAGTGTATATTATATTTATATCTTTTCCATCTATTTATTTTACGATGGTTTTTATTTCATACAAGCGATGTAAAAATAAAACTCGGGCCTTTCGTTAATGTTTCTATCAGTTGCTTGATACATTTGTCTGTTTAATGTTACAACTGTTACAGTAATGGCATATTAGTTGGATCACTAAAAGAAAATCTCCAGGTAAGTATTATAGCTAGATTATTACATCATAAACATGAATGTAACATGTTCACGAGCTCTGCCGGTTTAAAGATTCTCATAAAAAATGTCATAGTCTTTACTCGCGAATATCTCTGTCTCGTTTTAAATACCATTAGTTCAAAAGGACGCATCTTAAACTGGTATTTAATGATATGCACTCAAATATTTGTTGGCATACTTATATACGGAAGTACCTGAGTTATTGCATAAAGTGTAACAACCTTAATGCATATCTGCTTACCTCTCAAATGTCATTGTAAAACAAATTCAAACTATACTTAATTAATATAAGGGCATTTAAGTTTGTTAGATTTGAAACTTACTTGCTAACTTAATGCTTCTAAAATTTGCTGAGGAGTTTAAATTGTGCGCATTACAAAAAGGGTCAAACAAAATCTGTGCTACTCGAATATAGAAAAAAGTATATTTTCATAAGCCTTTTACTTCAATCCCAAAATTTTAATTTGAAAGATTTTAGATGTTACTCAGAGCACAGATTATACGCACGCATATACTTATGAAGTTAACATCAATTTACACTTGATCCTTAATTTATTATGTTGAGTGTGTTAATTAATTCATTTATTAAAGATGTACTGTTATATAAAAATCACTGTACACTGTGAAGTTGGGCATAATTCTATATCGCCGAAAACTTTGAACAATTAATTAACCCTTTCCTTGATATATACGCATTTTTACGCATGTGCGACCAGTGTAGATCCAGATCAACCGGCACATCCGTGCCGTCTAATCAGGATCTGCACTGGTCGCATTCAAATAACCTAAAAAATCAAAGAGCGGACAGTTAAGATCCTGATCAGACGGAACGGATGTACCGGCTGATCTGGATCTAAACTGTTCGCCCTAGCAATAAAGGGGATCTATACAGGAAAGGGTTAAACGAGTTAATATTAAATCTTTAAAAATTTTCGGATATCAATGGAAGCATACAGTAATGGTAATGAACAGACACACGCACAAGCATACATACCTTTCTGTTTTTGGCTTTCTATCTTGTCGTGTAAAGAGCCTGGTTGTTGTGATGGCACTGTAATTTTGTCATCAGGGATTCGTTGATTTACAGCATCGTACGAGAGTGTTTCCGGTTTTCCTAATATATCAACCTTTTCTTCGGTTTGCATATTGTTAGGTCTACCAATGCTTGCTGCCTCTACCATTGGTTTATCATGGTTCATCTCTTCCTTTACTAATCTTATACCATCTTGTATTTTGTCTAAAACCACTTTCCCGTTATCTTCTAGTATGTCTTCATTTGTTTTCACTCCAGGCGTTGTTGATGTATCATTATCCTCTGCTCTATGTAGATTATCTAGCAAGTCCTCTTCTACATCTTCACCATCTCTTGGATAAACCAGCATCCGCTCTAGATCTTTAAACTTCTCTAGGTAATCGGCAAGCAAAATCAGTCTCAGCGACATGTCAGTTTGTCTCGAGTCTATTTTGACATCTAAAATACAAAAAAAATCCCACGGTTAAAATTGTGTAATTTCCTCAGTGTGATTGACTGAGTTTACATCTGGAAAGTAAATTATACAAATATTAAGCTGAACTTAGCTAAATAAATTCCTCCTAGTTCAAGATTTGTACAGTCATTGTTATTTTTTTTATACCGGTATTTAGATTCACGTGCATTTTCACCGCGTCATTATCATAAACCAAGCAATTACTTTATTGACAGGTGCTTTTTTGTACGAATGTTGATAATATCGCATAATAATCCATAGCAGTGACGTAAAGATTTGGCACTGACATCAAGCTTTGTTACCAGAATATATATACAAAGTAGAGGGCATTGTTGTCTTTATCATCCATAAGTTATACACGCAGCAACCATCTTTTAGGACTCGCCCACACAGGGTCTACTGTTTTACAAATTCTTATCGGCTCGTCCAAAATGACTTTTCAAGTTGTGTACTCGTCCAAATATATTCCCGTATTGTACAGTATAATGTATAATAACCTATAAGTATAGCCCAAGACGTTAACGAAATTGTATATTGAGATTAAGTGCAGTTTTAGCTTTAACAATATATTTGTGATGCATGTAGAATCGCAATGTCATTATATATTTAGTACATGTCGTGTTTTAACGATACTACTAAAACGACGATGGCCGATTTCTATCTTTTTCATTAACTATAAGTATATTTGTATTTTGGTCACTGTGACGTAAGGGAAAAAATGAAATATTTGCCAATCTGACATATTCCATCCCGTCTGTGATGTATAATTGACATAAATGGTCAAGTAATAGACAGATGGACACATCTTTTAATGCATATGGAAGTCTGGGAATCATTCAGAAATACTCTCAGAGGCCAAGTTAGTAACATGTGGTCATGTCTCAAAGACACATGATTAGGGGGTTGACAAATTGATATAGTAGCTTTGGAAAATTTTCTATCCTTGAATTAAAAAAGGTCGCGACAGTTCTTTTTGTCAGGGCAATTTTTACTGGTCTTGAATGCTCTATAGTGTTCAGAATATTTGTGTTCTTCTCAATATTAACAAAACAAAACAATGCAATCAACTGACAATACAAAACAGTTAACAATACAAAACAATGAACAATGCTTATAAAAATAATGAACAAATGTAAAAAGATACTTATTTGCTTGTATAAAGTATGAAAATTTTGCAACACAAGCACATGTTATTTCCCCTGAGATGAAAAAAAAAGAAATCAAAAGGAAGCGTAAGATTTGAAAAGGACATTTGATTTCTCTATTTTTGCACACTGCATTTAGCAGTGATTGTGGTATATTTTGTCACCTCTGAATATTAACTGCGTTGTTTGTGCCCTGGGATTGCTGTAAAAGTCTCTCCGTACATTCAATCAGTGCTATTAACAATTATATAACCCTTGAAAGCTGTTAAGCACAATGCCTTTTTGTGTAAATATTAAGTTCGAACCGTAGCTAGGCGGCGTGAACAGTTATAATTATGCACATTCATTACTATTCATAAATAGGCTCAATCAAAATGTCCAAAGTTCACGTACATATTTTTAAATAAACGCTATCTTTTTGCCGCTTCACACCGCTCACAATCGTATTATCAGGGCTATTACTAGAAAATGGAAACCAGTTTTAAATCTCAAGTTTTTTTGGTCAGTTTGGAAAATATTGATCGTTATACTCCTGGTACAGCGGACATGCCGAATATGCTCGCTATCACTGACACATTACCTCCAATTATGACTTACGCGTTTTATTTTGGTTCTACGTCATTGCAAAGCCACTTAAGTTGGTATTGTTTGTAAACCTCGAAAACCTCAAGATAAACATAATGTTTATAAGTGTCATATAATGAAGTACGAATTCTTTTTGATACAGTTTGATGTTAAGTTTCTTAACGAAAATTGGAAATTGTTTGTAAATAGATTAATATAAGAGATTTGTTTTACTCGAGTTTTACAGCTTTGTCGTGCCGGATCATGTTAAATTAGCATAGTGAGATAGCTCTATTTATTTTTGTATTAATTTTGTGAATGTACTCCACTGCTTATATTCAAATATAGAATCTTTATGTCGAAAATAGAAATATTTTTGACCTTGTTTATGTTTAGGAAGGTTTTATACGTCATTTGCTATGATAGACTTTGAAATGTTGTTGTTGATAAAAACCTGTGAAAAGGTGTATTGCAAATGTCATCGAACGCAAAAATTATAAGCCTCTGAATACTCAGTTTCAGCATGAATATTCTTTCCCGCAATTCCTTGCCCGTGTTATGTGAAATTAAAATTATTAAAACAATTGCAAATAGAAATTCACTGGCACTTGATCATCAAATTAAAGCATTTTTTCAATTGATTTCTATCATTTACATTAAGAAATTTGAATGAAATAACATCGGAACCTTTATAATATTAATTGTGGAGAAATAGCTTTAAAACATGCAAAAATAATCCTTTACACGACCAGTTCTCGTATATTTGGGCTTAAATAACACAAGATGGGAAGAACTAAGTAAATTCATTAACAGTCAGGTAATAAGCTCCTTAAACATTAGAGAGCCGTTTATTACTGTGTTTTACTGTGTTTCTTCCAAGTCGGGTGTCCTTATCGTATTTTAGATTAAATTATATGTAATTTTAATATTATTATAGATGTCTGCGAAAAAAGGCACCAAGTGATACACCGATGATTCCTTAGTCCTAATAAACATAAGTTTTATTGTTTCAAATCAGACGACTATTTGCAGATAGAACAATATCAATGAGCTAGTTTAGTATAACTATTGTTAATACATCAATATAGCAATATTTTTGCTTCCATTTTACTTTTGCCGGCTGAATGAAAAGCAACTCATTGCACAGTTTTAAGGTACAGAGACAGTGAAGTTTTATGAAACGAGACGAAAATAACTTTATAAAAAATAAAAATAAATATTTCGATACACAATCCTGCAAATGTCGAAATAGTCACAATATCATCAGCATTTCACCATTTAATGAAAATAATCAACATTTTCCATTAACATTTGAATAGAAGCACTAACACCCCTATTGTTTTATGATTTCGTGAAAATTTAGCATGTTTTCATCAAAAACGGCTTACTGTAGTTCTAATATGCAAACAGAGACTTTTAAGATATTGTATTTATTATATAAACAGATGCAACAAAAAATATAAACAACATAAATGGCAAATAAATTTATTGCTTACCTTTAGGTTGCTGTTTTGCCTCATTCGAAGCATATATTTGGGCAACGAGAAGGCAAAGTCCAAGCCCTGTTAGGCAAAGTCCTGATATGTTAACATTCAACCTCATTCTCTAGAAGATAGGTGCACTGTACAGAGAGAGATGTCAGTTGTATCCGAATATCGTATCACCCGAATATCGTAATATTTTGTTGTAATTGTTTGGCGTACGAATTAATCAGTTTGTTGTTCTGTATCTGGAATTTTTGTACTCAATGTTATTCTTATTTTGTATTTAAATTATTGTTTCTCGTTCTAATACGTTGTCTGAAATATTGCTAATAAAATATTTTCAGTATTTAATAGTATATTTTTAATTTATTTCAGCTGCTGTTTGTAACAATGACAAAACGTACTGTTTTCTTTCTATTTGAAGAAATAATGCGACAATAAAATCTTCTTCGAATAAAAATGCAACGTTTTATTCACAGATAGCAAACTGAAAGTGCCAGTTCATCGAAGAATAATTCTTATATAGCTGAGAAAAATCTCTTCATAGTTTTTTGTCATCCTAGCTAATGGGGGCTCCCACTCGTTCAAACAGTTGAAATTCGAGATTTTACGAGAACTGTTGGATGTGCGTGTTAAGGTTCAGTAAAATGAATATAAATATGCAAATTAATTATGAACTATGAAATGTCAATAAACACTATTCTCAGAGCTTTTATCCTTTGTTGTGTTGCTTATTATTGGTTAACTGAATTAGCATTTAACTGTTACAGTAATTAAGTAAAAAATAATTAATGATAGAAGCACAACCACATAGTATATCTCACGTGAGTTAACACGCGTGTAAGTCCTCGAAGAAAAGATTCTGTAATTGGCTTAAAATTTGATGAACTTAAATACTTGATCCGTGTATCTCAAATAAGTTACCATATTTACTCAAAATATCCTGTTTAGGATTTTAACAGCCCCCTTTTACATTGATAGAAAATGGAAAACATCGACATATTGCTTGACAGAATTCTCCCTTACTGAAGAATAAACAACAACAAGAACAACAACAACTGCAGCCGCAACAGAAACAAGAGCTATTCATTATCACCATCACCATCATCATCATCATAATCATAATCAACAATTACAACGTTTAAACTCAAGAATAGAAGATGTTTGTCACTTCTTCACATAATTATGAGCCTATGTGATTTCTATTTTTTATTTATTTATACAAGTTTTGGCCGTGAGAGGTTTTAAGTTTTGGTGACTGTCGTATCTGTTTTGCTTATATGAATAGGGAAATGAAGTTGAGAATTGCTTTTAACTCAGAATTCTTCTTCGGTTTATAAATAGAATAAACTTGTTTCCAAAAAAAATAAAATAAAATGAACAGTGCGTTTCTTATATCTTCACTATTGTGAACGTTTAAACACTCTGTGTTTTTTTTTTCGTTGTTTTATATATGTGTACTGTAGATAATGTTTTCCTTTCAAGAAAGTGTTTCAGTGAATACAAAGAATTCGTCAGAGAAAAGGTAATTCGACACATGAAACAAGAAATATCTTTAAAAAAGATAAACGGCGTAGATTGTATATGAAATGATGCAGTTTGTAGCTGGTATTATTCACTTCATCTTGATTAACGTGTGAATTAAATAATTTCATTGTGAATCCTTCACAATGACTTAATAGCGGACTCGCAGTTTTTTCGCGTAACATATTACACGTAGTTGCCAGATTTAAGACAAGTAAGCACATTGTAAAATCCTCAGTCGCGATAAAGAATGAGCTTTATATAAGAAACGTATTTTAAAAGGCATTTGTTGTGTTTATTCTTAAAACATAATGTATCAGATGATATATCAATTGCTGAAAGAATAAAATATTTTTAGTGAAGACTTCAAGACTTACATAGCGAACTCATTGTTTATATCGCGTAGCATATTATATACAGCTGCCCGATTTAAGAGACGGGTAAACATTTCAATTACTGAAAGAGCTGGGATAAATTTCAATTAACTAAATACTCACAAATATTACAATAAGATACATCTCCGGTGGAAATAGCTACCAATCGAAATAGTTTATTTAATTTTCCCGCTGCATAATAATATAATACGAGTATTATTTACAACACTTCATTGGTTAATAAATTAGGTCAAAAGTGAGCTTAGACAGCTACGCCGAAAAAATATTAACAGAAATTTTAACTTACTTTATTTCCTGGGGATAGAGCGAAAATGTTCTTACTCATTCTTTTTTAAATATCGGCTAAAGGTTATAAAACTGAGATTGGAAACCAGTCTCAAACTCAAGAATCACAACACTGGTGTTCATTTCAGCCAATCAGATGCTTGAGATTTGAGACTGGTTTCGATGCTCAGTTTTATAACCTTGGGCAATCAATAACATGTAGAACTTTTATTCGTTCACACGATAATTTTTAGTAGTGTTGTAATTTTTCGTTGTTTTTTGTACCTTTTGGATTCATGTGAACTGTGTTTTCTTTGTCGTTTTTTTTGTTTTGAATTAGAGGGTATTTTATATGGTATGACCAATAGATCGCGGACGTATAATGACGAACTGCATTAGAATTACATGTATCAAAAATTGTACTTTTGAGAAATATAAATAAACTAGGCGATCATGTAGAACTCTTGATGAGTGAAGTTTTGCAGATGATCTTCACTTGCAAAATTAGGTTCATCCTTTTAAGTGCCGATTATGTCATCTTTTCTTCCAAGTCGGGTGTCCTAATCGTATTTTAGATGGATACTTTGTTACATTTTTTTTTAAATGAAAAATTCCCCTCTTCTTAGCTACCTTTTCCTCCATATATAAGCATTTTTTACGCATGTGCAACCAGTGTAGATCCAGATCAGCCCGCTCATTCGTGCCATTGATCAGGATCTGCACTGGCCACATTTTGGTCAGAAATAACCGTACGAATCTAAAAGCAAACTGTGTAGATCCTGTTCAGATGGTATGGATTTGCACTGTACGTCCACGCAACAAAGGCATATATATGGATGAAATGTCTCTATAAACGTACCGGAATGTGATCTGGTCAAGAAAAAATCATACTGCTAAAGAAGAGGTTTGATAGAAAAAGACTTTGATTTCTGTTCCTTTGCTAAGCTATACTAATGAATCCTCATTCAATTAAAATGATATTGCCTCTACCTACGAACCCGCACCGTCACGGCGACAACGCCTAGCCCTGCAATTCAGACAACGTCTACGACTAAGACGCAAAGACGCACCTACTGTACAATAAATGGAGGTTACCATGCTTGAAAAAGTTTGACAACTGGAACAAATGCACGTACATATTACAGTCTTCCTCCCACTGTTAAGTGTTCTTTATTTTGCGAAGGTTGATGTTAAGCGACACTTTCTCTTTTGTAATTGGATATTTATTTCTACTTAATATTGAAAAGTCGATTGTCGTGTTTGTATTTCTTACCCTTAAAGACAAACCTTTTTCTTCACCGCAACAACATGTTGTGTAGTTCTCTTAAAGTATGAGAATACTTACATTTGTCTGTCTGTCGTTACTGAATCGTAATTCAAGTAACCAGTCGGAACAAAATTTTATTAAAATGGCCATCCTGTTTGACCTACGTATCGGTAGGGATAGTTTAGATATGATGGTTCGCGTAGTACAGAAAAAAAGCTGAACAAACGTTTAAAGCTTATGTAACTAAGACTAATTATTTTATTGATTTGCATATATACCGCCTAAACGAAAACCCGAGCTATTCGATAAACTTATCATATGTTCAAGCTTATTGCTGCGAACCTTGCGATTTTCAGACCGACTCCTACGTTAAAATAACTCACGTGCGCTTTTGCAAGACAGTACATGGTGTATAAAAACAACGTCAAATGATCAAAAGAAATTTATTCTTAATCTTTGAAATACCAAAATCATATTATTGTTCATAAAAAGATGCATAGTCATTAAAATTTATTAAAATTAGACTAGTTTGCCTGTACAACATGTTCAATAACAAAATGTTATATGTTATATGTGGTTTTAGATAAAGAGGCAGATACATAATTGTACTTTTATAATAAAGGTGACAGCCAATGAATATCAAATAAAAAACAAAAACATTAAAACCAGTATACGAAAAACAGAACAGTCTACTAATAAATGAATTAACCACTGGGCAATAAACTGTTTTCTTGGTTCACTGAAGATGCGCCGCCTGCGCCACCCCCACCGGCTCCACCACCATCACCACCAACCACAAAATAATAATTATTATGCTAGTAACAATAATTATGATATATCTAATAAATGTAACCAATCGACAATCTGCATTTGTACCACGTGACGTCCAATATATTCCCGTATTGGATCCAAAAATATATATATTGATTTCATATTGGACGGTTGGGTACATGTGCACTAAACAATCTGCATTTGTACCACGTGACCGTCCAATATATTCCCGTATTGGATCCAAAAAAAATATATTAATTTCATATTGGACGGTTGGGTACATGTGCACTAAAGATATATAATAATAAGGTTATTATACATTTAACTGTACAATACGGAATATATTTGGCCTATCGGCTCGTCCAATATGACTTTTCAAGCTGTGTACTCGTCCAAATATATTCCCGTATTGTACAGTAAAATGTATAAAAACCTATAATTAGTATGATGATAAAGATGATGATGATGATAATAATATTAGAAATAATAACAATAACAATGCATGCTTGCACGCACAGACGAAATACATACAAATCACAGATTACGGACAGACACATTTAGAAATAATTTAAACGTTTAAAGATCATAAATACACAGTTAAGAGTTATTTTCTAGCAAATAATCCTTGAAATTATAGTTTTTACAGATCGGATATGTGATGGGATAGAAATACAGAAAACATTACAAGGGTAACCAAATATCATTCTAGACTTTCTTATTGTTGTTTTCCGATGAATCAACAACACATCATGCACATCGATATCACTCCAAAATACTGATGCCGAACTCGTTTTAAAATAAGACTCCATCGTTTCACTCCATAATAATCTTGAACTTAAATTTGTATCATCATTTGTTTCCAATATACAATAAAAAGTTCCAATTCAAGAGCAGAAGATAACACGATGTTTCAAATATTCACGCGAAATAAAGGTTATTTGTGGCCATACCAATGTCTTGCTTATATTCCGGGATAAATATCAAAATTTCACCATAATGAGCATTAAGTCGCCACAAAAATCACTCAGAAGGTAAAACCTAAATAAAATAAAGCTGCTAGATACGGTGAGATAAAATGCGTATTTCTGCTAATGACCGGCTAGCATTTTGGAAAGTATTCCGTACACCTTGAAAATGGCAATTATGACGGAAACCTAGCAGCCATTTTGACTAGTTTTTGAATTTAAATGTCGAATGTCAAAACCTTTTTTTTTTCAATCGTTTAAATGCGTTTCAAGTATTTCGTGTTTTAGAAATCGGTCGGAAACTTTTTTTCAGGATATTAAATATTATTTATGAACTGCCCTTTGCGTGCCTTGCCAATGACGTAAAATTACAGTATCACATAATGTCGCCGCCTCCTCGCGGCAAAACAACGAACAAAATACGTTTATAAAACAAACTTTTAATTAATAATCAGCATCAAAATTTAAAGCTGTTTGCAATAATTTTCTCATCCGCAGCGATAAAGGGTATATGCAAATGCCATGCATTTTTGTAGTCTTTAATAGTGCAATATATTTGTATTTTAATAAGATTTTATTAGTACAAAAAATAGTGTGAATGAATGCTGATAACCCACGCAAACAGTTAAAATTGAAAACAAATGAATGAATCCTTTAATTGAAAGTTCTAAGCTGACTACCGGTAGTTTGAACAAGTTATGAAGAATATTTATTAACGGAAATGACAAAAATACAACAACAAAACAATAACTATTAAGATAAGCTATGGTGTACTGTTTCAATAGTCCAAGTCTAAGGCTTTTAATGTCGTGTTGTGAATTATAATATTAGCTGTAGTTAGTGTTTATATTTCAATACATTTGCCATGTAATATGTTATTTTATGGCATCTGTATAATATAAATGACAATTTACTTTAAAGCGTTGATTCTTATAAGTTATCCGATACTTTTTTATATTCTGGTTATTTGTTGTGTTAGGTTGCTTTCCAAGTTCCTATTTATCTTTATGAATATCACATTAACGTTGTAAAATGTCTCCCTGTATATTCACTTAATAATGTTATACATAACATCATTTGTATGCCATTGTTGGCCATTGGGTATGTGTAAATACTGAGTTGCGCTCAACCCAGAGCGAAGCGGCTCGGACAGAAATATGCATTGCCATCACTCCCCATTAACAGCAGGCCTAATCAAACCGAGCCTGCAATATTTTGAGTATGCTCGTTTTACATGCGATTGTCTAGTAATTTTGAAATTAACATATTTACATTAAATCAATTCGAATCTAACGTTATTACGATTTTTTTTGAAAAACAAACGAACACACCAATAACACAAACAGCACAAAACAATAACACACAAATTAATCCTACTTTATTGAAAAAGTAGTCTTAGGTATTGTATTGAAAACATTAAAGATGCATATCAGGAATAGTCATGTTAAGAAAATACAGCCTTCCCACGCAGCCCAAAAGTAAAGAGGAAAAGTTAAACTTTTTAGTTTATTAAAATACTTCGACATTCCTTTTGTATAAATACGGTAGTGAAGATAGTAGATGATAAATAGAAAATCACCCTGAAGTAATCTTTAAACAAATACTACTGCCGTTCACAAAAATAATTCGTCAATTTTTCATTGATATGATACAAATGGCATTGGGTTTAATGTATTTGAAAGAATTTCAGATGTCTGATACGCCCTTTATGAGGCACCTCGGCACGTTTCATAAATAAATTAATTTCACTTTGTACGCACAGAAAATGAGGTATATTGTATTGGATGGGCAACTGTCTAACATTATTTGATTGTAACACCTTTGTATGTTTGCTTAACTTAAACTACTATATCATTGTCATCGTGTGAATTATTTTAAGGTGGATTTAGAATACGTCACAGATTAAAGAAAAGGAGCAAATCTTACGTTTTTATACGGCGCCTTTACTTTTTTATCAGTTATTTGTAACCTGCACGAGATTTTAATGTCCTTGGTTAAAAAGTAATGCGGTGCAGTGCATCCAGTATGCCATTCGACATACCGTTCTATGATTTATAGTAAAGTTAAAAGTATTTCTTTTTATTCTGTTATATTAATGCACAGCTTTAAAAGAGCACAATGACTTAGCAACGCAAATAATAAATAATAACGTTAAGTGTGAATGTGAAGAAAAATATTAGTTTCACCTAAAAAATATTTTATTTTCTCAAATTTGTACAGTGATCTCAGTTTTACATACCGTCTGTAACACATTCAAATACAAATGTTATACCAAAAATATAAATAAAAACATTGAACAGGGAAAAATACTTTTATGATTTTGCCTATTCGTAACTTTAAATGATAATATGTGTACTTGAATATTTTTACTAACACCATCACCACCACCACTACCACCACCAAAAATAAACAGCTGGAAACAATATTTATGTTTTTATATTAATTTATGAATGTTATGATACAGGTTTTGTGAAAATCTCAATCCATTCCCGATTAACAACAGACCATCAACGAACATTTAGTGATTGTAATGGACGAATAACTTTTTCGGTGACATTTTTTGTCATTTTAGTTGTAACTATTTTGCAACGAATTTGAAAATAATTTACAATTATCTTACATTTCGTAATTATTAATATGTGGTATTTTACACATGAATAATTTTGTTTACAGCACTATGCATATTTATAAGAAATTTATTTTGATCAACGTAATCAGGTCATTTCAAAGATTGACGTTAGCTTGTTAAAGACATTGGGTGCGTTTTATCAACATTCGTACGAAAAACCGTTCGTACCGTACGATCGTTGGCGTACGAATGTCGTACGAACATTCTTACGACGTTTTATCAACGCGTTCGTACGAACAAGTATTCGTACGTTTTCGTACGCACAATCGCGTATCTCTCTGCGGTTCGTGCCCAGTGTCGTGTTGTAAAGAAACTTTATACAATTTTAACACATGTTTAGTAACTATAAAAAAAGTTTTATATGTGTGACACTTTTAGTAATGACCGGAAATGTTGTTCAATGTTACAAGTTATTATCGAACGTCGATATGCAATTGCAGGGCCCTGCATGTTATTCAATCGTTATTCTCGATTTCGTCACATTTCATAATATAAGATTGAATTGTACAAACCAGTTAAGTCCTGATTAAATGCGATTTATTTCCTGTATTATTTTCCATTCATTTTCTCAATAGTTGCCTTGTCTTCTTGATGTAGATATACGAAGCTCGAGCAGCGGTATAAGAATGAAAAACTCTGAAATCTGGCATTTACAGACTCATACCACGATAAAAACTTCTAGCATTCAAAAATAAGTAATTTCCTGTATCAGTTTCCTATCACTTTCCAACGATTAAATAAAGTCTTGATTTAAAACAAAATAAACAACGTGTACTGTTTGAAAAAAATAACATTCGTTTAATTACGTCACATATTCCTAAAATGACGTAGTAAATAGCATCATGACGTATTTAATTTAATTAATGGAAGTGCTTGCTAAAACACCTTTAAGCGTTTGCAGATTGGACATCAAATTTATGCTAAATGATTATAATTTATTTTAATGTATAACTATAATAAATAGCTAAAAAATTGGACAAGCGGAATGACCCTACCCTCGGGCCATAATCCATGTCACAGACATTATTGACAAAATTGGCGCGCTTGCCATTTACCTTCGCGTTTACAAACAATATCAATGAAGTTACCATCAACGAAAACAAAGTGAAGTTCGGATGAGATTGGGGAAGGAGCCGAGTAAAACTAATCACGAGTTTTGGGAGAGTTTATTGAGAAGTAGGTTTATAACATGTAGACCGGCTCGGCAGTTGTTTTCAATCTGTCAACCACAGATCAATCACAGTATTAAGCCGAATGCGCAACTCTTTTGAAAGTCTATCTCTCTAGTGCTTACATTCCTCAATGAGAGCTTGATAGAAAAAATTCGCAAGTCAGTGGTTGTAATTTAATCATATATGCAGACATTTGCTAAGTTCTTCACTTAGCAGAATGTGAAAAATCATTTTGGCGCAAAGTTGTTGTGTATTGGACTTGTAAACACTAAAAGACCACACCCGTCATCCGACAGACCTAGGAGTAGACACAATACATTTCTGCATATTCATTTTTGCTTTTTTTTATTTTAACGTATTAAGAAATGTGTGTTGACTTTAAATGCAAATGTATTCTGCATGTATCTATTTATTCGCGGAATGGCAGAAGGGATAACAAACTTATTTTTCGAGATTTAAGTACGAAAGTTCGTGTTGAAATTGTGAATTTCTACATTTTATATTAATATGATATGATATGTAAATCTGATTTTATGCATCAATCTGCAAGTACTATTGGTAACTTTAATCTTCACCTGGCAAAATGGGAAACTTTTAGTTGAAAGATATACAAAAAGTCTCGGGTAAAACCGTCGTCGCTATTCAATGGTCAACCCGAGTATAGTTGATTTCTTCAAACGGAATAATTGCCTTTGTTGAGAGAGTTAAAAAAATGATTTAACTATACACCTAGGTTTATTATGGTACTACTTCTGTCCATGTAACTGGGACTGTTACGTTTTCACGGGGGGGGGGGGGGGGGGGGGGGCGTGCGGGTGGCATTGCAAACAACAGTTACCGCTGGAACATATACTTGGTTGCAGCAGCGATACCGTAATTCAACTAAAAACTGCATTAAATCATCACCTATCGTTGAACTGCACTCACTTCAAGTCGGAATAATCGTCATAACGATGTTTTGATATATTGGCATCATATTATACCTGAGTGCAGGTTATCCAACACGCAATCGCGGCATCGAAAAACGTTCCCCGTTTTCCGAAGATATGCTTGGAATTTTAATATAAATGAGTCAAAGCTGACCACCTACCTTTCCTAATCAAAATAAACGTTCACAGTACCATCACCAGAACTTTGCATACCATTTTTTATCGCCTAACCAGCGGTAAAGGTTGTGCGCCCCCCCTCCCTACCCCCGTGAAACCCTTTTATCTTTTGTTGATCTGTATTTTTTTTAATAAATTATATGCAGTTACAGGATAGATAAGATTTTATTTTCTAACATTATAAGCAATTTCTTTTATTAATCATTGCAGAGTCAAGTGGAGAACCCGGCTATTTGGAAACTACATCAATCAACCTAAGATGGAAAAAATAAAACATTATCAGTCCTATATACAATCAAATAAAACATTATCAGTCCTATGTACAATCGAATGGTAATTTATTAAAATTGTTTAGAGATTTGTATTAACTTTCTCTAGAATAATTAAAATTGGTTTGAATCCTGGTTGAGGCTTCAACATTTTCCCCCTCCTACATCATTGGTGGCCAGTGTGCTGGTCCTTCTGGACACTCTACAAATTGATCTACCTTGGCTGCCTGATGACACTAAAACTATTTTCTATTCAAAAATTTATTAGCCTTGACAATCTGGACTGGGCTTATGCACTATCACAGGCATAATGACCAGCATGTTGTTGTCATAATTTCTATTGTCATCTGGGTTTTGTTAAAACAAAATGTTTTTTCCGCTTTAAATTTACCGAACGCCGGTAGGTTGGAGTTATTTCACCAAGACAACTTGTACTTTTTTGTTCATATGAGAACCTGTTGGCTGGTTGGGGCAAGTGTGAAGTTGGTGCAACCTAGAACCTGGTTTAAACATACAGTGGTATTGTTTTGCCACTTGCAGTTCCAAGGTGATAGCCCCTAGGGTTCTCAATTTCATTAATTGTTTGGGCGTCTATTTGTACTACCATGCTCTCATCCACTTTTTGGCTAAGAGGGGAGTCTGTGTTTGCTGGATGTGGCCATTCCTGATATAGGCCTATGCATATTTCACTGTTTCTTTAAACAATGAATAACACAATAGTCTATTATTGACAAGCAATAAATTTCACTTCTCAACAATACTAGAAGTTAACTGGTCCAACAACAAGTACAAAAACTGTCTAAATTATACTGAGCAATTGCAAGGACAAGTGGGTGGGGAAAATATTCAGTCCATGAATTTACTAAAATTATCGCTCGAAGGTATACACTGATTGGACTAATCTCAATTAGTCAATATATTTTTTTAATAACCACATTATTTCATTACAAAGTCAAAGAATATCGAAAATTTAAACAGAAAAACACTTCCTCTTTCTGGGAAAACTGTTACTGAAAAAAGTCGGTCTGTTTGGTTTCAGTAAACACCGTTTCTTAAAATAGAACTTGACATTTATCGGTCCAGTGAATTTCCACACGCCTACTGATAATTTCATAGGTGTAAAGGGTATAAATCAGTTGTAACCTGGTGGCATCGGTTGACTCCTCAGATATTTTCTCGCTATTTTGTCACCAATTAAATCTACAATGTGGATATATTCCCATCTCTATCAAGTCTATAACTATACTGAAACTCTGCATCGCTCAGTTCGGCAGTTCAATGCAATAGAAGGCGAAAAATCCTATTTTTGTCCATATCAAGTGATAAAAAAGAACTCGGCGGCCATGTTTTTTATTCGTACGACAGGGTTGGACCATTCGTAGCTTTTGCGTTCAAACTTACGAATTCGTAGCGCCTTTGTTCGTACGAAATTATTGATAAAACGCTCTGTATTACGTACGAACGTCGTACGATAATCGTACGCATAAAACGTTCGTACGAACGTTGATAAAACGCACCCATTTTCCCCATGACGTCGCCCATACAGCAAAAGTTCTATCACCATCAGTTGTTTCTGGTCCTCCGACATTGTAATCCTTTTCGATGCAGTGTTCTTTGGGGATTACCAGCTAAACATGTAGCACATTTAAACTATCATGTCCGTAGCTTTTGCACGTTGTACCTTTCAATTCAAGGCCTGTATGAATGCAGGGAGGACATGTCAAAAAAGAAAGTTATTGCATGCCTTATCTTGCTAGATATAGACAGCCTTTACTTTTCTTTGCATGTAATTTTATATGATTGTTATGGTCAAAGACAATTGTATTTTCGATTTGCTGAAATAAAACTTGAAAACTTAAAACTTGAAACTTATACCGCAAGAGTAATATGCATATTTCTGACATCCTATTTGGTATTCTATGTTTAAAATATGGCCTGGACGATTGGTGTCCAAAAACAAGTAAGTTTACCCCCAATTTCCTGTGTGTTGTTTTAGACAAAACGTAGCTATTAACAAAATATATGGTATGCTAGAATTTATAGGAATTAAGATTAAAGATATTAGGCTAAATGGACATTGAAGAATTTAACAGCAAGCCCTATTGGAATGGGATTTACTTTGATGTTTCTGGATGTAGCTTTTCCATACCTAATATGCTCATATGTTTTCTTTGTAGCTTTTTATTTTAACTTGATATTGACTGGGCGCCCTTATGCCCATATGCAAAACTGGTGTTTTTTAATTAAAGCGCTCAATGTTTTGTGCCCGTTTAATCAGATTAAACACATTCAGTTTGGAGATTAAAGGTTGAAAAGTGTGTCGTACTTACATAAATTATATAATGTGTTCTTGTGTTTTATTTATCTGGCTATAAAACCATGCTAAAACGCAAAAGCCTCCTTTCACATCGGAATAACGGACGAAGGACTGCAAGCGTATACTATGTAACAACAACAAAGAAACCATAAACAGCTTCCGTGAACATTAAAGTGCAGTCCGTCAATTTAAGTAACGTCTCCTAACACTGACAAAGTAATAGTAATAATTGATGGGTCAAAGCTCCTTATCAAAATAAACGTTTCTGTACCGTCACCAGTAGTATCTGGGCCTCTTTGGGGCAAAACAAACATTACGTAACATTACGTAACATTACCTAGATAGCGGCCATCTTGTTACTATAAATACATGACTTAGATAGCGGCCATCTTGTTACGTAAAATGACCTAGATAGCGGCCATCTTGTTTCTATAAATACATGACCTAGATAACGGCCATCTTGTAACTATAAATAAAATCTCATATAAGCGGATGACGTAGCAACGTTACATCATCTATTGTGATTAAATATAACAAATCATTACATCATTTAAAAAGATCACAAATAATGTATTACATCATTTTCTGAAATAAACAACATTTTCTAAAAAAGATTAATTCATTTTCTGACACATGATAAACCGCAGTAAAAATGACGTCTTGTTGCTTTAGAAATTATAAAAATAAAAAATATCGCAAATACCTGTTTCTGATGTTCACTCCTCGGTGTACAGCGACTAAATGAACATCAACGTTCAAAGACATTCATACTTCGAA